>BQNB010000388.1:78185-177781 GCA_026074375.1 Tanacetum coccineum | reverse complement strand
CATAACACATAAAATCACATAAACCGTACATTGCAACAGACATATAAGTCAACACTAAAGGTTTGACTAACCTGCTCAAGTTATGGTTGTTACATTTATAGCCAAAAATAGTACTGTAGCCCAGTTCCACCGGTGCCATTGGCGAATGGAACCGGCAGCCAAAACCAATGGAACCGGCCAACATTAACCAAATCTGAATTTTGATTCTCAAGATCTTGATAAATCTTGTGTAATCTTGTGTGTAAAATCCAAGATCTGAACTCAACTAGGGTATGATAGGTTTTGTAATCTTCAAATCTGTAATTCCCAACAATCTTCCCCTATTTGATATTACAAAACAACCTGCATGAAGAAACAATGCTAAAACATGTCATCACAATAATAAGCTGCATATCATGAATCTTCTTCCCCTTTTTGTAATCATCCAATAGGGGTCTTGTGCAACTCAGAAATGCTTCCCCTCAAGTGATGCATGTAGATGGTAAGTATATAAACAATAAGCTTCCCTTTAAAAATATACTAACCATCTGCTTGAATCATGAACTCAGTAGCATAGATCATCTCTTCCTTTAGTGAAAAAGACATGCTTATTACAATATCATGTAACAAAATATCTTTGGATAATTCTTATAGTCAATATATGCATGGCGATTACATGCAATGGCTGATAGTCTCGGTGAGCTCAGACGGATCAACCAGAAACCACTCAATGCTTATGATCATTCGAATTTTGTGATGATTATATCATGAACTGTATGGTATCATATGCCCCCTAAAATATTTGTAAAAAGCGCGTAACTGTTCCAATCAAGAACGATCATGCACTGAAATCGCCAAAATTAACTATACAATCACACATCATTGTTCAAGATCCAAGGGCGTCTGAGGACCTATAATACTAGCAGCAATAACAAACAGTATCGAACAAGGCAAGCAGAAGAAACCATAAGAAGACCAGTAGGAACCATAAAGCCTATCAGCAGGAATGATATAACCAGTAGTAACTCGTAACCACCAGTATGAATCAGAGTATACAACCAGTAGGAACCGTATAACCACCAGGAGGAACCATCGTAAGACCAGCAGGAATTAGCGAGTGTGATCAGAACAAATGAATATGCTTACTTGTACTCAGATTCAGGCCAGCAAGAAATATGGGAAAAATATAATTCCTATAAATCTGGTACATTCCACAAATCACTCCATAAAGTCAGGAAGTAATTTTGGGAAAATATACAATCCCTAACAATCAGGGATTTATATTAAAACATATCCTTTCCCAAACCACGACTTATCATCATAACTGCTTCCAAATCTGTGAATTCATAACCAATCTGCCAATAATCACGTAGGCCCATGTACATACCATATGACTAGCAGATCCAACCATATACACACAGACGCAGCCATCATTCACACCTACACACACATCCTTTAACAACCTGTTGTGACTTTCCTGCTATTTTCTTTGTAACTACGACCACTTGCTGTTGTTATCACACGTACATCAGCAGCCCAAAAAAGTAGATAAAAATTAACACACAGATAAACAAACATATAAATTCAAACAGATTACTGTTTTTTAAGTATCGCGACACTGCCTTGAAGAGTTCACCAAAATCTGTCACAAAACAGCATCTCCTTCCTCCCATATGCTTTAGCGACACATGATTTGTCACTGTTCTGTCGCTAATCAGTCACATAGCTATTGCAAAACTGTCATAGATCTGTCCCATATCCATCAGCGACACTTTTTCTGTAGCAAAGTTATCGCTAATTTATGAATCCTGCGTTTCGAACAACCTCTATAATCGTTCAAAGACATTACAAACCCAAAAGATGTATAAGGGTTATTGTTGATCTGCTTGTGTCCCTGCTGTAAACCAATCCATATACTTCGAGGTTAGGGCTTGAGAAGAAACCATGTTGCCTTCACTTCTGCCTGACTGCTGCCATCTTTAAACGAATTAGGGTTTCCTTAAGAACCCTAATTGGCAAATATGCCTTTTGATAAAACAAAATAAAATTATACACGAAAACCTTATTAACCCTAGATCAAGAGCCACGAGGCTCTGATACCAATTGTAGAATCCAAGATCTGGACTCAACTAGGGTATGATAACATTGATTGAAATGCACAGCGGAATAATAATTAAGAACACAATCAACATTACTAATAAGGTTTTCTTTATTAAACACAATAAAGAACTAACTACTACTACTACACTACACACGCTCTATGCGTTTCTCAGACTCTCATTGGAGAAGTCTGCTATGAATGGATGGATTGTAACCTAGACGCCTATCCTCTTTATATAGTAGAGGATGGTTACAAACCCTAGCTTACTAACAAAGCTAACTATTACATATTTGGTCCTTCATTGTTTCTTCTTTCTTCATTTCGTCTAATAGGTTTTGTAATCTTCAAATCTGTAATTCCCAACAATCTTCCCCTATTTGATATTACAAAACAACCTGCATGAAGAAACAATGCTAAAACATGTCATCACAATAATAAGCTGCACATCATGAATCTTCTTCCCCTTTTTGTAATCATCCAATAGGGGTCTTGTGCAACTCGGAAACGCTTCCCCTCAAGTGATGCATGTAGATGGTAAGTATATAAACAATAAGCTTCCCCTTAAAAATATACTAACCATTTCATGAATCTCGGACTTTAATTGGCTTGAAATAGTAGGTATCAATGAAACATCCAAGTGCAATAACATCCTCCTCTCTTATGTAACTGTTGCCTCAGCCGGCGATCTACCTCAATCCTTTGTTGCATCTCACAAAAAGGGTGAACTTGTTACATAATCGATCAAAAAGCATACCATTGGGTACCAAAGCTTGCCTTTTTCATACCATGTTTTTTCAGAATCTCTAAAGTATATTTTGGCCAGATTGATAAAAATATCGCGTGGGATTGGTGGATCTAAGTCTAAAAAAATTTCATTTCCCCCATTAAAGGACATCTCAATCTACAGTCAATTAAGTTTTCAAAACGTTTGAAAATTTAGGGTTTGTGGACCAAAAATAATGTCATCACCGAAATCTGCAACAAGTAGAATGTCCTTACCCGTATTTTATCATGAATAAGGTCGGGTCAATGATACCTTTAGTAAAACCTATTAGAAATCAGGAATTTTTGAGAGTTCAACATACCAGGCTCTCGGACTTGTTTGCAATCCATATAGACTTTCCTTATACGGTAAACTTTTCTGGATGATCAGGATCAACGAATCTGTCTGGTTGTGCAACATAAACCTCCTCCTTTAAAATGACCATTAAGAAATGCCATTTTCATGTCCATCTGATAAATTGGAAAAGACTTGTGTGCAGCATATGCGACAAAAATCCCGACAGCCTCTAAGCGAGCAACTGGAGCAAATGATTCTTCAAAATCAATACCCTCTTCTTGAGCCTAACCCTTTGCTACAAGTCGTGCTTTGTTGCGAATTACAGTTTGGTCTTCATCCTTTTTATTTTTCCATAACCACTTTAGCTTGATTACGTTCTTGCCAAAAGGTTTGTCAACGAGTTCCTAAACTTGTAGTCTGTTAAACTGATGAAGTTCTTCCTGCATTGCTTCTATCCATGCAGGATCAACCATTGCTTCCTTAATGTTTTTCGGTTCAACAATACTCACGGTAAGTGCGAACATACACATTTCAGGATCTGTTGCAAGTTGTCGTCTTGTTTGAACTAGCGTGGATGGATTTCCACGAACTTGAGTTAACGGGTGATCTTTTTTCCATCGGTATTCGGAATCGTGAGGTTGATTGAAGGTATGCACATTTAAAGTACTAATATTGCGTGAGGAAGACTCAACAATTTCTTATACCGGTGTACAGAAAGGATTGGTAAATTTTGCTTGATTATCGTTGTTTTCCTCAGCATGAATATTTGTTGGAGTTGATGGTTCTAATGGAGGTTGAATATGCATTGAAGGTAGTGTGTCTTTTTTAATATAATTGTCGGTGGGAGAAGAAGACTTGTTGACATGAGAAGTACCATCGTTGAAAAATTCATCATATAAAGGACCAAAAAGAAGATCCAACTCCTGTTGTGATGGAGCTGTTGTATCTGCTAAAGGAGAAACATTTTGTAGGTCTGGTGTAGGTTCAAGGTTGTCATAATCTGACGCCTTTTGTCATTGGGGAACGAGGCCTGAAGTGTCATTAGCAACAGACGTCTTTGACATCTCTTTGATCTCATCAAATCTGAGATGGATGGATTCAACTATCAACTTTGTTCTCTTGTTGAACGAGGCCTGAAGTGTCATTAGAAACAGACGTCTTTGACATCTCTTTGATCTCATCAAATTTGAGATGGATGGATTCGACTATCAACCTTGTTCTCTTGTTGTATACACGATATCCCTTTGACTGAGTGGAGTATCCCACCAAAATGCATAGATCCCCTTTTTCTTTCATCTTATCCAAGTTTTCACTATCTCTAGATAGGTAACAAGTGCAACCAAAGATGTGAAGGTGTTTAATTGAGGGTTTTCTGTCATTAATGATGTGATATGCCGTTTTCTCATGAGTTGGGATGATGATTGATCTGTTTTGAGTATAGCATGCGGTTGCAATTGCTTCAGCCCAAAAGAATAAAGGAAGTTTAGAAGCTGAAAGCATCGTTCGAGCAGCCTCAACGAGAGTGCGGTTTCGTCTTTCGACAACGCCGTTCTGTTCAGGTGTTCGAGGAGTAGAAGTTTGATGCTTAATTCCTTCTTCTTTAAAGAATGCATGGAGTGTCTTGTTTAAGAACTTTGTGCCTCTGTCAGTGCGAACAAAAATTACTAGGGCTTGAAGATTTCTTTGGATCATCGTGAGAAAGTCTTTTAAAACTTCTAGTGTTTCATCCTTGGAACGTAGAAAGAGAGTCTAAGTGTATCTGGAGTAGTCGTCGACAATTACCAGAATATATTTCTTCCCGTTTATGCTTGCAACTCGCATTGGACCACATAAGTCCATATGAAGCAAATTTAACCGTCCTTTCGAACTTGGAACAGTCTTTGACTTGAATGAACTTCGTTTTGCTTTACTCACTTCATAAGAGGAACATAGTTGATCCTTGACATACTTCAGTTTTGGTAAACCAATCACAACATCTTTCTTTGAAAGCAAGTTGATGTAGTCGAAGTTGAGATGAGAAAGTCTTTGATGCCATAACCATGCTTGAGTTGGTGATGCTTTAGCCATGAGACAGATTGGAATTGATGAAGTTGTTTCTTGAAGAGAAATTGTATAGAGATCAGTTCCACGATTACCGGTTAGTAAGTCGTTTCCCTGAAGATCTCTAACAAAACATGTAGATTTCCGAAATGCAACCTCCAAATCCGCATCACAGAATTGACCAACCGAGAAAAGATTGTGATTGAGACCTTCGACGTAGTAAACCCTTTTGATCGTGATATTTCCTTGAACCAAATCTCCATAACCAAGAATTAGAGCAAATTGATCATTGCCAAAACGAACGGTACCCAAGTATTTTTCAACAAAATTGCACAGCAGAGATAGATTGCCCGTCATGTGCTTTGTGCATCCAGAGTCAACAATGAATAGGATGAGTTGTACAATCTGCAATAGAATTAGAGGACGATGGAATACATGACAAATTGGATCCTAAAGTGTTTGTGAGTTTTAAGACATTAGTTATCCTAGATACATTATCTATGGAAAAACTGACTTTCTTAGTCACACTTTCGTTCCTAACTTTAGGTACCCATTTCTTTTTTGTCTTAGGAACCCATGTATATGCTGATGGGCATTGTTGTGCTATCCACCATTTCCACGCCTTATTAGTCTTCTTATACAACATCCTATAGTAACTCTTTGAATTTGTGATAGTGGATTCTGATGCAACTGTTTTCTTATAGGGTGTTGCAACAGATTTGTTAGCTTGGCTTTTGGGTTTTCTAGTACTAATAGGCACTCCATTGGGCTTCTTAGTTCTAGCATTCACATCTTTCAAAAACTTAGAAACACAATGTCTCTAGAATAAGAAAAATAAGATGAGAAAAACAAGATGAGAAGATAAAGAAAGAATTTTAGAAAGAGAAAGTAGAGAGAGAAAGTAGAGAGAAAAATAAGACGGTTTATTACCTTGCACACAAAAATACAAATGAGACCAACACCCTCTCCATCCTTGGAGAGGGGTATTTATAGTTAAGACTAAAAGGCTTGCACACAAAAATACAAATGAGACCAACACCCTCTGTCATGTTTTCAGCTGTTTTATAGCTTATCTAGGGATTTTCAAAAATAATTTCTTTTAGTAAAAGTGCTTATTTTTTAGCTTGTCTACAACTTTGTTTTTATAGGTTTTCAAAAATAAAAAAAAGGGAAGATGGAAATCGGGGGTGAGCAAGGCTCGAACCCCCGACCTCAACATCCTCAACCTTTATAGCAACACAACACCACACACCTCACTACCAACGTGCCCTGGGGTCTTTTTCGTTATAGATTCACAAGATTTATTATTTGTATACGTTTTTGCCTTTTTAGTTAATAAGCTGTTTTAGCTTATTACACAGCTTATT
This sequence comes from Tanacetum coccineum, assembly GCA_026074375.1. Lineage (NCBI taxonomy): Eukaryota > Viridiplantae > Streptophyta > Magnoliopsida > Asterales > Asteraceae > Tanacetum > Tanacetum coccineum. Next base: position 171,234 of record BQNB010000388.1, on the reverse strand, counting down.
CGATAAGCTGTGTAACCAAGTTTATTTTTCCTAGGTCCCTCTTAGTTCAAGCTATTTTCTGTAATTTTTCCAGAATTTTTATAATTAGTTTAGTATTTTTAAACATTTATTTTTATTAAAAACTTTAAAAATTCATAAAAAATAGAAAAATAATCAAAAAAATATAATTCTTTTTTAGAAAATTTTCTTTTATCATATAGTTTCTAGGAAAAATAGTTTTGTTTCCGTAGGGTTAAAATTGCAAAATTTCAATTTTTAAAGAACGGGATTCGTTCCCGTTCACGTTTTTCGTGTTTTTAAGCTCATTTTAACTCCGTTTTTGTTCTAGTTTTTTTTAAACTTACTTTTTAGTCAATTAGAGTCTATTAAAAGAGAAAAATTCATTTTAGGTTTAATTTTGGAAATTTAGGGTTTTTAATCACCATTTAGGGTTTCAATTGGCATAAGTTAGTTAATGTTTTAAGTTCCGGGTTATAAAGTTAGGTTTAATTGTCCTTTAACTTGCTCACTTTTAGAAAACAAATCATCTTCGAACCAATTCAAATCATTGTCCAAACAACAAACGTGGTCTCAATTTCATAAATCTTCGAGGAATACGACCCGGTAATCACTTACCGGTAAATATACGTAGTATTATATATTTGTGAGAATTTTCCTTACTACTTTTGTCCTCAAGGGTAGTTTGGTAATTTTCTATTATATTTTATTATTACGTGTATAAAACTATACCAACCAGTCATAAGGTGGTTAGGTTAGGAATCAATCCTATGATCCAACCAGAACCGGAGGATCTACCCAAGGATAATCCAAAGTTAGAAATAGCAGTCCTTAGGTATGATTGGAGATGAATGTATATGGGAATAATGCCGACTAAGATTGAGCTAACACTGGAACAATCACAACAAGGTGTTAGTAATGACGTCCTGGTAAGCATTGAAGGCGTTGAAGAATGAAAAAGAAATGTATGGATAAAGGGTGTAAACAAAGAAGCCCTCCACACAACTTAAGGCAGAAACCGGGTCAATACATATGCTGTCAGAATCACATGTTGATTGCTGACATTGAAGACGACATCATGGACCCAGTGATGCAATGCACAACCCTTCCCAGCCATTCGGGTTTCTCTTAACAGAAACTTGTCTCATTTGTCACGGAGATACACACGTTATCTATTGACATCTCATTTCGAGATTGTTGATATTGATTGTGGCATTTGCTCAAGCCTTACTCGAGTACTAAAACCAAAATGCACTAATCGAGTCTAGAGCCAAGAGATCAATCTAAATCTCGTTAGGACACATTCCATTTCAAACACTTGTTGAACATCATCAAGTTCACAAGCTGTTAACAAGAGTCCTACGCAATATCCTTGTGATATTTGCCAGAACATCCGAGTGATACTAATGTATTCACAATGAAGATGGAAATCCTGCTTGAGCCAGCATCAAACAAGCTCTTGGTAGGTGACTTGCGAGATTCTATATGAATCAAACTTGTGACAACTGGATATCGATTTGGTCTAGTAAATGAATTGACGGTTGATGAATTTTGATAAAAAGATTAAAACTCCCGATGTGTTACAAAAACGCTTTTACAAGTAACACGTCGATTGATTTTCAAATCAATTTTCTTGATTATCACTAACGTAAACCTGCAGGTTAAAACGGTGGTGACGGTATCCCAATCAACCAAAGTCGATTCATTACCACATATTCATGCTCATTCTACAAAGACAAACAATCATGAAAGCTCAAGATTTAAAGACAAAGACTTCCGCAAACTCTGATCTGAAGCTTTCAAGATGAGGCACAATATGAGAATGTTGGTCAAAGACTCAAGATCGCAAGATGGCATAGACGTTAAAGACAATGTCAAAGGCTCAAAAGTAAAGATCGCAAAGCATGAAGGAACAAGCCTACAACAAAGAACAAAGAGAAAGACCAAGACCACATGAGCTTAACGACAAAAGCAATCTCATGATCTCATGAAGGAGTGTCATCAATGAACTCACTTCAGGGGAGATTGTTAGCCTCAAAATATTGAGTCGAACATGAAGTTCGTCCATTATGTATTTTAGTCTCGGTCAATCAATTAGTTAACGTTGTAATAGGAAAGTATCAGGAATCGGGCTCGATAGTTAATCTAATATTGTATATGTTTCGGGTTTAATCCCAAGCAAAACCCGAGCTCGGGTCCTAGTCAAATATCCCGAACGTCACTTAATGTGTCGGGGTATATAAGTAACTTTTCCACCAAGGAAAAAGTGGATTTCATTATATAACATTTCTTTTTCTCCTTTCTCTCTCAACTCTCTCTCTCTCTCTCTCTTGTTTCTCTCTCTAGAAATCTTCTCACTCTCTCTTTTCTTGATCTAGATTCGTGTGGTATATGAAGTGAAAGTGTTATCGGGATCTTATAGAAACTGCTACTCTAGGACAATATTTCATCCTGGCCCAATAAACCGGTTCCACCGGTTCCATGCCAGAATGGAACCGACTAGGCTCAGACAATCGAATCACGGATCTGGTCAAAAAAAAATTATATATATATCTCTGGACTTAAAACTTTAAATGGGCCGATTTACAATAAAAATGGTTTGGGCTTGTAATTTTAAAACTTTGTTTGGACATCATTCTTTGGGTTAATATGACCAACTCATACAAACTATTTTTTAACTTAAAAAAAATTATTGTTCAATAACATTTTTTAAATAAAAAATTTTTATTAATAAAATAATATAGTCTCTTCATAATCACCTATCTCAAAACCACAGTGCTAAAAGGTACACAATCTCTTATTCTTTCTTAGTTGCTCATCATGGTCATATTCTATCTATCAAATAATTGTAAAAATTATATGTCATTTATTCGTTTAAAATACTATTGTGTTATTTTTTAGTCTAGCACACTCTTGCGACTTCTTTCCCAAATCCCTCTTTCAAATCCACACCTCGTCCGTGATACAAAATCTCGAGTATTAAGCCTGACTATTCAAAATTCAAAACCTCTTTCACCTTTTCCCATAAAAACCAACGGCTCATCCCTCTAATATAAAAAATCACTCTCCTCCCATCATCTATCATCATTTCAAAAAAAACAAAACCTCCTAACCTTCCCTCTCACATCAAAAATACGGATCAATCTCATGGAAGCCCTCTTGAAGATTCAAACTCATGTCCCCTGATCTTCATATCATCATCTGCTATTAATGCTACATATACCCTATGGCCCTTCAAGTTCCGCAAGGAGACGTTGTTTTCTGTAGTTTAGCTTTTTTATATTACTGTTGTAGTTTCCCATTCTATGTATCGCATTATATATTAAAAACGAAAAATTAATCTCCTTTGCATTGGTTATTTAATTCTTATGTCTCGTCTACTATTTTTTTCCGTAGCCCTCGCCCTCCATCTCGACTAAATATAAAAAAACTAGAACAAACAAAAATAAAAAAAGATGTCACATTTTATTTTAAATATACCACAAAAAATGGGGAAGGAATTTATTTAAAAAATAATAATAAAAATACGAATTAGATTTTCCTTAAACAAATATTTTCTATTAAATCCTTGGGGCCGGTTCTCTTCAAAAATGAAAGCCGGTTCTCTCCTCTTCTTACAACAGGACCCGGTGGGAGCCGGGCATCTGAACAGAACAAAAAATTTCTCGCCCTCTCTTTATCTCTTCATTGTTTCAAAATCACTCTCTCCTAAAAAACCTCCATTAAGAACAAACAACCTCCATATCATTTTACACGGGATTCTTCATCTTCTGAATCTTTCAAATCCTTCATTGTAAGACCCTTCCTAGACCTTGATCAAGCATCTTTTGTCCCTCTAGGTCATCCCTTTTGATTGAAGACCCTCCTCAGACCTCAAGAACACACATGCTATATTGCCAAAGAACCAAACCATTGTCAAAAAACTCGCAAGATGAAATGAGTTCATGTTGAAACCATATTCTTTGACACTGTTTTTATTTTTACGTTGGAACCATCTATCAAACCAACTGCCCATAGGATATGATTGACAAATCAAAGATGACTTTAAGTTTAGATGCTTTAGATAATTAGATTTCTAAATCATGGTTTAGAGTTTTAGTTACTTAGGTCAAGTTGTTTTAGTTTATGATTTGTATCTAATAAAAATTAAGTTATGTCTTCACAGTCATGATTGATACTTTTTGTTTTGCAACATGGTTATGAATCCTTTATTTGATGAAGTAATTACTATTTGTGTGAATCATTGCTTTCTTTTGTGTGTATAGGAAAATTCCTTCTCTACTGAAGTTCAGCAGCTTGTTGTACAACTTTTGAATAGAAATACTTCCCGCCAAAAATTTAGTTTGTACTGACTTTGTTGTGCAGGTCAGCCGGTTCTGTTCAGTTTCAAAGCCGGTTTTGTTCTGCAACAGAACCGGCTACCCAGAAATCCTCTAGTTTTTTTATTTATTTATTCATCTGCTTAAATCTCTTGAAATTATCATTACTTCACAGGTTTCATCAATCTAGGAGGATCATATCGTTCCTTTTAACTAACATATCTTTATTAAAACTTTCTTAAATTATTTGAGATTCTTGACGATTCCTTTTAGGGGGAGCACTTGTCAAGGGGGAGCCTTGAAAATTGATTCTCCATGAACCAATTTCATTCCGATGTCTATCGGACCATCTCTCATATTGTATTCTTACATTATACATGCATTACTACTAACATGTTTTCTTGTAGCTTTTCTCAACTCACTATGAAACCTTGATGTTCCCATCTAGGGAGAGCTGTTAGGAAGCATTTGATTTGATTCTCTTGAATCAAACTATAAGATCGGTCATCTTCGGTCCATTACATACGAGCATTTGATTCTTTTAAAGAATCTTCTTTGCCATATTTTTTATTTATTATCTATTGCATCCCATTTCATTTCATTCTCAAGTTAGTTTTTCTTCGAAACTCTTTTTGTTTCGACAAAAAGGGGAGAAGGAAGTAAAAAACCCCAATTTAAAACTTAAAAAATTTATTGCTTACTTTCAATAAGTTTATGTTTTGTCATCAACAAAAAGAGGGAGATTGTTAATACAAATAAACCGTAAAAACGTTTATTTATATTTTACGATCTATCTTTGTTTTGTTAATAACAAAATATAAACTTGTCGAAAGTAGAAAATGAAATTCATTAGTTTTAAACCAATAGTTTCTCTAACTCACACATTTATCAAACCATCTTTCATACTATATATATAAAAATGTACACTTTACATAAAAATATATAAAAACCTTCAAACGTATTTGCATCATAATTAACATATTTTTTCTACCAAATCTGAACATAATCTTACAAGATTACACATGATCTCTCAAGGTTTTGCAAATCAAAATTCAGATTTGGTTAATGTACGTCGGTTCTGTTGAAGAACACTGGTCAGTTCTGTTCGACAACAGAACCGGCAGAACCGGGGTACAGTAAATCACAATTCTATAAACACCAACTCATTTCACTTGTTTAAGCATCCATTCATGTAGTTTCTTCCTCTTATATTTAGTTAATATATGATCTTTTATCATGTTCTTTTTCCTTTTAGTGTTTTGGTAGATTTCTTAATAAAAGAAGTTTTGTCGACTTCTGCATTCGAAGATCAAGCTCATAGTTCTTTCGTGAAGCAAGGATCTCTCATCATTCATAGATCTAGCTACTGATCTCAAAGCATGATCTATCATCCATTATTGTCAAATAGATTAGATAAAGGTATTTAGGAATCCTTGGAAAATATTATTGTAATGTATTCGGGAATGATGTGATGCTTAGCACCTAGTAGAGGGCAAGCTTATTTGGATTCTTCCATGTTGGTTTACGGTATCTAGTTTTGTACCGATGGTGTAAGCTTGTGTGGTTTTGGTTCTTCTGTAATAGAACTCAGTGTTTAGCTTAGCACTGGATAAAAGGGTAAGCGACGTTGTGAGGCTTCTCCGTCAATTGAAGGAGTTTTGGTGACTAGTGCATTCGAACTCTCGAGTAGGTGACTCAGGGAGTAGAGTAGAGCAAGGTAGGAGACCTTGTAGCCAAACCACTATAAATATCTTTGTCACATATCCTTTATCATTTCTTGTTTATCTTCGTAACATAATTATATAACAACCAAGAAAAGCTTAATCAAAAATTTTAAATTGGTAAAACTATTCAACCCCCTACTACTTTTCCACAAATATTATGCCTAACCTCCTACCATTGAAACTATTAGGGAATGGTTTCCAACCATTAGGTATATGGAACAGTTGAAGCCACATGTACCCTCAAGAAGGGTTTTTTTCTTCCTAGGTAGAGGTTGCTGATGGCTTAGATTATCCAGTGCTTAGGGGGCAAGATTGGTGGGTATGACCAGATTTCTAACAAAGATGTCATAATTTTGTATTGTCTAGCAATTGGGTTTAATATAGATTTTGCAAAATTAATCTGGGATGACATTGTCTCAAAGCTGAAAAAGAAAACTAGGGAGAAGGTCATCCCCTACTAAGATTTTTGTCACTATTGTTGGAATTTAAGATGGATGGATATGGAATTGATTAGGTAACTATTCACCCCCACTTAAATCTTTAGTGTTCTCAACTGGACACTGAAGAAAAATAAACCTGAAGGAGCTTCCTTTACTACCCACATGCTAGTCATCTGCAATGCAGTTGAGCCTGTGGCATTTCAAGCTCCCTGTACCTCCTCTAAACCTGTGAAGAAGGTTTCCTAAGGCACAACGCCTGGAGCTAAAACTGTACGAAGGAAAAAAGCAAACTTCTTCAAACTCAAAGAAAAATCCTTTGTCCAAATTTCAGGTAAACAAAAGTGCATCTCTATCAAAAGAGGTCACTGAATCTCCAACTAGCCATTTAAAGAAAAGAAAATAGTCAAGTTTAGCCAAGGACCTGAACCCAAGCCAGCCTCCAGCTTCCACGTCTGTGGTTGCTGGAATGCATAAAGAGGCCTTGCAAGCAACTATTGGCCTAACATCTTTAGAGGTTGCCCGTGAAGTAAGAGCCGACCCTCAGCTTATTAGTGTAGTGTCAGCATCTACAACAGAACCTATCTTTTTCGCTTCTACCATTATACACTATAAGTCTGCATCAAGACATGATGCTTCAGCAGATGCCACAACTGAAGTTGATATTAGAAAATCTTCTCCTAATAATTCTCTATCTAAATAACAACATATTGATAAAGGAACCCAAAACTATTCAATTGACCATATTATTGTTGGTACTGATCCAAATGTTCTTGTAGACAAAACTAAATCTTCTAGAGATGGGTTAGAAACTGGCCACACCGAAACAAGAACAAACAAGGAAACCAACAATGCTGAAAACGAAGTTAACTTTGATAAAGATGAATTCAACACTTCTCCTGACCTCTCCAACTCTGATGATGTCTCTGAGAAAATCAAGCTGGAGGATCTGTCTAAGCTGGTCAAAGATGTAGAAGTTGATTTTATCGACCTGGACTCACTAGAAGATGATGAACCAATCATTGTTTAAGATGAAAAGGAGGAAGAAGTTCATGCTGAAGCACATGCAGAAACTGAAAATACTTAATTCCAAGGACTCCTCTTTCTCCAAGGTCTATTTAATTCCAAGAGCTGACCAATCAAGTTCTTCTTCTCCAATCTCAAAAACATAAGTTGGAGAGCGCAAAAGATGCTGTTGAAGCTAAAGCCACTTTGATCAAAGCTCAACCCTCTTATCCTAGCATGGAACAGCTCACTGAGCTTTTGGTAAAGTCTCTCAAACCTGAACTTACAAAGTTATTCACAGGTCATGATTTTAGTGCCTCAATTCTAAAAAATTGAAGGAGCTTCCAACTAAAGTCACTGAGAATTGTGGTGAAATCAAGGAGTTGAAGAGGTATGTACAAGGACTGGAGATTGAGCCGCTAGGGGATTTCTAAGAAATTCCAACAAAGCTGGAGGAGTTTCAGTCAGTTGTCTCCAGTCTTACCAAACAGGTCGATGAGCTGAACAAGCTTAAGCTGGAAGTTCCAGTTGGATTACTTGCTTTACCAGGGCAAGTCTCATCCATTCAGGTTTAATTGGCCAAACTTAAGACCTTGGATGCACTTCCAAGTCTTATTAACAGTGTTACTGAAGCCTTGGACAAATTTGCTCAATCCATTGAAAATGCATCAACTAAAACTGGAGATCATAGTGTTCCTTTAGTAGGCCAAGCTGGCACTCACCCTACTGAGGGGGGAAAGAACACTCAAAAAGTCATCATCTCTTAGTTGTTCCAAAGAAGAGTTGCAAAAGATGTTGCCAAGGCAAACCTGAACACCCAACCAATAGCAACAACATCACTTGTCACAACTACTATCATTCCACCAATCACCACAACTGTACAATTCCAATAACCTTTCCTCTCCAATCCTCCTAAGACCATCTCTTAACTTGAGGGGGAGCTTATTAAGAAATACAAGGGCAAGCATGTCATGTCTCCTAAGGATGCTGAAGAAAAGGGAACTAAAAGTGATTTTGAAAATGAATTCAGACTTTTAGGTTCCATGGTTGAATCCTCTAAGAAGAAACATATGAAGAAATTTTGTTTTGTTACTGAAAAAGGTGATCATGTCCACTTATCAAAATAACAAATCAAGGAACAGAAAAGGATTGAAGAATCAGTCAAAGCTGATTTAGCCAAGAAAGAAGTAGAACTGGGAAAAGAAGAGTTGGTTGATCTTTAAGGTATGATTTGGTGACAAAGATGTACAAAGCCAAGATAAAGTATGACAAGTATTATGAAAAGATTCTGAACAGAAGGGTGTTGGCAAAGATTACAAACTATAACGTTCTTTACAAAGTAAAGGGACCTATTACACTAAAAGTGTATAGGAAGGATGGTTTTGATGAAACCGTCCATAATTTTAAGGCCAGTGACCTGCATCTGAGTGAATGGGGAAAAGTGATGCGGGTTTTTCCAAAAGAACTAGAGTTGGATGGACCACCATCTACTCTCAAATTCAAACAAGAATGGAAAGCTTGCACAAAACTAAACATGAGCTGGAGATTGAGTTCAGCAAACCCTTAGGTGGACAAGATCCCATCATCAAGCTGAATGATCTTGCCAGAAAGAAGATGAAGCATGCGGATGACATTCATGAGTACTTCAGGTCTACCAAAAAGTATAAGTCATCAGTTCAGTATGAAGATCATCCAGCTGGAACTGTGTTAAATGAGCCATCCTTTGGTATGATCATGTTCAACTCACACCAAAAGCAGGATTTTGTAAGCATCGAAGACATTAGGGATTTCATAAATGAAATATTGTACACTATGCAAGAAATCTTCTTTGGACTTCATTAAGGACCTGGAAAAGATGATCATGCCAGGACTTTTAGTTCCTAACTACTTGCTGAAGTTGATAAAAGGAACCTGAACCCCCTTAAACAAATGAGGGTCATTGAACAACTAAGGTAGTAGTTAATGTAAACTTTTGTAATAGCTTTATCTTTTGTAATGTAATGTAATGAAAGTTGTTATGAATGTTTATCAGTTTATGTTGTTCTTTAATTCATCAGTGTGTAAGAAGAAGTTATTTTTCTTACTTATAATTAATATTAACTTAGGCTATTTGAATATTCAAATAGGGGGAGATTGTTGGGTCAGTTCCTGAGCCCTTCAGTCTCTCAGTAGATTTAAACATAAAATCCCCTAAGTGTAATCTAGCTAAAGAAAATTTCAGCTTTATCTAGCTAAAGACAAGTTTAGCTTTAGTTAACTGAAGATAAGTTCAGCTTTAGTTCTTTAGGTACTTAGAAGATCAAGCAATATCTTCCCTTTAGTTTATGTGGCGGTTTAGAAACTGAAGAAGGCCTTATCAGGAGCTTCAGTTTAGCTTGGTTGACAATTCCAAGCAAAACGATGTTGATCTCCTTTTAGAAGCTGAAACGAAATGTTTCTCTTCTTGAACGTTTACAAGGTGGGAAAAAGATTGTTTTATATCAAAATGAATAAAACAAATCTACTTAGGAATGAATACTTCTAAAGTTGGTATAAAAGTACAACCACTTTCCCTAAAGGACTGTACCGAGTAATGAAGGCTTATTGACTTTATAATTATCATTTTCAGAATCCGTTTTCAAATTGTTGACAGAAATTATTTTATATGAAAATGAATTTTTGTCATAAACTATCGTGTAATCTTCATCGTCGGATTCTTCAAACGATATTCTAAAGTCAATTTCATTGTCGTTAAGAGGACTTACCAAGGGTCCACACGAGGGCGTTACTTTAGACATTAACGCGTCATTAAAGACTATAGCTGGGAATTCAGTTTCAATAGATCTGAGGTCGTGAACGTTTTCATCATACCAAATCTTACCATACTTAGCAGTTTCCCAGTTATACACCGTACCATAGTAATGTTGGGGTCGTCCATTATAACCTGTAATAAATTCGCTAGGAAAGAAAACTGTCAAATAGCTTAATACGCCGTATTTAGTAAACTGAATACGCCGTATTGATGATAGAGTCGAATATGTTGTATTGATTTGAAAAAAATTTATACGCCGTATCCAAGAAATTGAATATGCCGTATTGAGTATTCGACTCAGAATGTTACAGTAGGCTGTAACAATGCACACAAACACACAATATGCAAAATATACAATGCAAGAAATTAAACACATAAACAGACACACAATTATGCAATTTAAACTAAACTAAAACACTAATAAATAAGAATTAAACAACTTTACTCCCCGGCAGCGGCGCCATAAACTTTGATGTGTCGTTGTATAGGTGTTATTTATGTATCAAGTTTTACTATTTATTTTATGCCGACTATACCTAAAAACAACACTTTAACGGGCAGTGTACCCGGTCAAGATGTAGCTTCGTTGGTAAGTAGGGTGTCGATCACTAAGAGCGAGAGCGTTAATATCTAATTTATCAGTATTTTAGGTATCTAATTTATGCAAAACCCAAGCTAATGATAAAGGGGGTTCAGCCTGAGAGACTGGCACGAGTTTAGGTATCTAAGCTAAGGTTTTGATGACAAGTAAAGCAATAAACACACACAAGAAGATTAACAAACGATAGAGAAGCGGTCAAATACTAATATAAGGAAAACATATCAACCATGAATAATCTGATAAAACGCAGGTTTGTTTATTAGTGCAATGATAATTAATTAGTGCAATGGCTGTTTATCTCGAGGCGGCATATCATTCTTAAGACTTAGGCGGTACTTCTTCCTAAGACCTAGACACGAACAATCTTGTCACGATTAACGCATCCGCATAAAGCATCCTATAGTTTAATTATAATCTATCATAGGGAATTAAAGCGGTGGTGATCCTGTTAATACCCTAGCCCATCGGGACTTTACCCACTTATTGATTGATGTTGTTTTATACACCGGTAGTCCACCACCAAAATCAATACCAATTAATAAATGAACAATACTCGTTGAACAATTATCGGGTCACCTGCCGGTCAACTAAGCTCATAATTAAAGAGTAATGATATGGTGTCATTTGTGATCCTATTGGTTCGGGCATATAAAACACAACATAGAGAGCTATCCCGGCATCTAGGTTACTGGTTAGGTCTCCCTAAACCCAGTTGAATGATAGGTCGCATGTACAAGCACATAAACAAGTATAAGGCAATAAATATAATTAAACAACAACGATAAATTAAGCAAAGCCGGATTAAAACAAACCAAACATCATAATCTTCATTAACATGGCTAATACCCGAGGGTATTAGCCAACAATCATTATCATTATTACCAACATGATCAAATAATTAAAAATCAAATGATTAAAAAAGTAAGAATTACACGATGTCTTCTATGGAATTAGGAGTAGTGCTCGACCTTGGTTGCTCTTCTTGGCTTGAGAAATTCGACTTTAGTAGTATACTATACAGAGAATGTGATATTGCACACTAAAACTCATTTTTGAGTCTTGTATTTATAGTGTTTGAAATACGCCTGGATACGCCGTATGTGGATAAGTGGATACGGCGTATAGGGGTTAATTTCCTTATAGTCCGCGATAAGATCAAATCAATTAAGATAATTACCATCAATCATATTAAATGCGTATCTTTGACTGATGAACAGCTATGCATACGGCGTATTGGTTGTAGTGGATACGCCGGATCGGGAATTGATCATTACGCGTTTCTTGTGATGAGCTGGAGCGGATATGCCGTATCTTCATTGCTGGATACGGCGTATAGGTGCAGAAAATAGTATTCTTCAAATGTCTTCGTTTAAGCTCTAGAATTGCGCCTTTTTGCTTCTTCTTCACAAGTGACTCCATAATTACTGCAATAATAAACTTTAAGCAATTAAGTACCAATATCTTGCAATAATTATATAAAAGTGGGTAAAATACGTGGGATAAATGATAGTAAAGTATGACGTTATTTGATGATATCAAATATCCCCCCACTTGAATCCTACTTGTCCTCAAGTAGACTTTAGAAAGATTTTGAAAATGTATCCCAACCGAGGTTAAGGATTTTTCCGTTAAGCATTTCTTTCATGTTCAGATCACCTGTACAAAACCAAGCTCCTCACGAAATATGGAAATGAAATCACTCAGATCACTCAACTAATCTAGGGTGTATCATTTTAGTGGTACGCTCATTTGCTCAGTCGTGATTAGCTTCGTATCATAGGCTTGGCAAGGATACACATCTCCACCTCTAAAGCTAAGGAGTAACAAGTCAAAAGGTAAATTGGGTATTTATTAGAAGGCTCGGGTTTTTAATCATTCTTATTAAGATGAAGAATGATATAGGGTGTGGAGCTTCTGACTTTCACCAGAGGTCGTCGTCAAACAAGGCAGCTGAGACATGAATACATGGCCGTATCGACGGAATAGACATCCATGCTCGTACACATCCTCATTCGAGTAGATCCTAAGGTTAGTTATCAGGAAAGGGAAGTAAAATTGTTGTTAAATAAAATAAACAAACAAATAGATTAAAGCCAACAAATAAGGTGCGGTTGCTAGTAACTTTCCCCGACCGTTCCATGACAAAGACTCGAACTTATAAACAAACGTCTCGATCATAGATGACAATGACAACCTAAGTTGGCGTTCCCATAACGGTCAACTTCCCTTACATCCCGAACTTTACATACTTTTACAAAATAAGTGGTGATATCGGCCACTTTTTACAATACTTTACATCGTTGATTTTTGTGCGTATCAACGAATAATCGATCCTTTCAAATAATTTCATCGGTGTAAGCTCTATGAACCGACTATCTTTTTCATCATTCATATTTTTTTTCAACAATACATCATAAATCTCGGCGTAATTTCACCGTCTTCATAATCATCATTTGTCCGGCTAATTTTCTCTTGAACTTTTCTTCTTTCGGACATAATACATAATTGTGAAAGTAGCAAAAACACACGAGCTACAAACATTCCCATTGCATTGTGCAATTTTCCCGACCATTACATAGATAGAGAAATTTTCACTTTGACGCAGGAACTACAAAACTTTACACGAAAGCGACTAACAACATTTGATCAAATAGGCTTTAATCTACACGGTAGGCTAAGGTGTAAAGGTGAAACGAAACAATTTTTTATTGGTGTAGGAAAAAGAAAGGAATGGCTCAGCAGGTTGTTCTAGGGGTATCTTTACTCTAAAAATGAGAGTAAGCAAAAGGGTTACACGGGGGTTAACTAACCAGTGTAGTTAGTTAATATTACGACATGTAGGCTTTTTGGTTTAATCCTAGAAATTTACCAGTCAAGCATGTTACTCCATCTAAATCCATAGTACTCATCATTGAGGTCTCGAGTGATATACCAGGCCAAGTTCTAAAGTCCACTACATCACCGGCACACTCATATTTTTGTGGAATTTTAGTAAGCAATTGGAAACGGATAGGCTTAATTCTCACAAATAGACATTAAGGGTTATAGTGCGCTAGGTAATGTAACTAGTGATTTTTCACAAAAAGTTAAACTATGCTTAAAACAATATGTTAATCTTAAATCTACGGATAAGGGGGTTTTCAGCCTGAGTAGACTTTATATAGCACGGGTTATATGGTAGCTTAAAATCAAGATTCTGAGACATAACAACGGCACACCAAGTAAATTAACCAGATAGATAAAGAGCGGTCTAGCGTAAGATTGTTAAGAAAAATGTATTAACCTATTATTAAATCCATTTTAGAACGTTGGGTTGTTTTTTTATGTGCATATGTATATTACTTATCCGATCGGTGGCATTATCATTCTTCAAGAATAGCGCATTACTTCTTCCTAAGAGACCTAGATACGGATGTGAATTATGTCACAATTAAAGTATCTGCATTTACATCATCCTATATTTGCTGTGTTATAATCTATCTGTAGGGATTAAAGTAATGATGATTTGTTAAACCGTTTTGCTTCAGAGAGACTTTACCCACTGTTGCTGCTTATGAAGGCAATCCATACACTTAGGTAGTCCATAATCCAAGTCTTTACCAATTATTAGAAAGTACTGTTGATCCCAAGGGTCAGCCTGACAGTCTAACTAAGCTTGCAATATCTCAAGGGGCAAGATAGGTTATATTCATGATCTATTGGTCTTGATGTATAAAATGCACTAATGGAGAGTAATCTAGGCATCTAGATTATATTGGTTCGTCTATCACTAGATCCAGTTGAATGATATGGTCGTCATACAAAGCACGCTGGTAAGACTAGTATAAACTGATTAAACATAAACAAAGCCAGCTATCATGAGTTAACTTAGAAGAGAATCAAGATAATAAACAAACCAAACCATTCATATCTTCATAATAATGGCTATTACCCGAAGGTAGTTTAGCCTGTCAAAATGTCATTTTCAATACAAGAGTATATGTATTTATCCAAGTGTATAACTGTAATGATGTTGTCGATTTGATAGCCAAAACTAACGATTAAAGTGTATAGGAGATTTCCAGTTGTTTCTATGGATGTTAATTGCCGTATGCTTGACACTCCTTCTGCTCTTCTTCTCTTGTTGGAAAAGTTAACTTTTATAGTTGAGGTATCAAAAAATATGATTTAGTACCACTGAATAAACTCCTATTTAGTTTTATTTATAGGTCTGGAATTTGGTAATGTCGCAATTCGGTCGTATCAGGGGTTCTTTAGAGGTATGGGAGCACGTTTCATGTCTTCATAGAATATTTCTATTACTTTATATCTTGGGAATATGGCGTATAGAATTTCTCTGGATACGAGATTGATCATCACTCCTTTGTGTGTGTTTTTAGTGAAGTGCAGGCACAGATACGCCGTATCTTCCTTGATGGATACGGGTATAGGATGTCAGAACAGTAATCATCAAATGTCTTCGTTTAAGCTCTCAGAATGCGTGCTATTTTAGCAAATCTTCACCATTATGTACTCATACTTACTGCAATTCTTAAATACGCAATGATTATAGTTAAGCAGGTCTTTATAATAATATACAAATAGGGTTATTTACATAGGATAAATACTGCTATAAAGGAAAGTATACGTTATTTGCGCGTCATCAGTTATATTTATATATATTATTATATATATATATTTATATGTTATATATATATATTTTATTTATATATATATATATATACTATCTATTATTATATATATATATATTATTAATATTTAATATAGATCACGAATACTTTTATATATGTCTGTTTAAAATTACTTTGTTGCCATAGAATGTGATTAGTTTAACTTGATAAACCTAATATCAGGGGACCAACAATTTAAAAAAAATATAGACATTAGTGTTTTGGTGCCGCTTGCCGTGGGAGCTAAAATTGGTTTTAAGATTGAGTTTTTGTATATATGTTTGTTTTTTTTTTTATTTCGGCATTTTTCAATTTCTTGTTATTGTTGTTTTCCTTTTAAGATCATAATCTACTTGTTTCTCGTGTTTGATTTTCAGGTGCATAATTCTGTTGGTGTCATGGAGGAGGAACCTAATATTGAAAACATGATACTAAAAGAATATTTGAAGTATGAATCTAAGAAGGAAAGTCGTGATAATGGGGAAGTAGTGTTAGATTCTAATGAGTTCCAGCCAAGGTATGATTAGGGTGTGTGTGTGTGTTGTGACTCTTTTCACATGATTAGGAATTAGAGCTTTTGAGTATCCGTATTATTATGAGGATATTGAGATCGAAAAGTATTATGAGTTACCTCCTCTACACCCTTGTTTCCAACCTCCTCAATTGTATACCAAAGTTGGTTTAGTATCTCCTAATAAGAGGGATGAAGTAGACATTGATACCATGTCAATAACAGAATATGAATTATTACTGTTGGCTTAAGAAAATTACAAGGAAAAAAAAAAAAAAAAAAAAAAATAAAAAATAAAATAAATTTTTAAAAATGGGGGGGGGAACTTTGGAATGGTCACACTTATGGTTTGTTACAATTCTCAATTTTTATTTTTTTTTGGTAATTTTTTTTTTGCCATTCACCATGACACACCTTAATCCTCAACATGAACATAAAGAATTAAGCTTAGAAGAGGTCTTAAATAACTTGTTCATAATAGGAGCCGAAAACCTCAGAGGAATGAAACAAGAGTAGGTTCAGGTGGAGGAATGTGATGAGGGGAATATGGAGGAAATTTAGGATATAAAAATGTAGGACATAGAAAGGCTTAAGTGGTTACTTACACCTACCATACAAACTTAACCTAAACCTAAACCAGTGGTGCAACCTTATGTGTCAATGATTCCATTCCCCAATGAGGTAAAGGTTGTAAGACAAGAGGAACCGGATAATAATATTGCTAGTGTTCCTATGTAGGTTTCTAATGTAATGGATGACGTAATGCAACCTTTGACGCATCAAGCCATCAACATCACACCACCCGATAATGATTATGTAGCACAGACTGCTATCCTCATTTTGGTTGAGCTTCCAAAAGAATTTGATGATGAGTTTATGAGCGATATAGAAGAGCTTAAGCAATTGCTCATTCATGACCCGCTTTTTCTAATCCATTAGGAGTTTGAGGGAAGCGTTTTGGTATTCTCCATTGTTATAGCAGGTAATACGCTCAGACATCCATCAATACGGAGTAAGGCATTTATCAAATTCATCGACCAAACAAGGTAAGATGAGGAGGAAAATGACATCTCTTCTAAGGTACGATCTTAATCCATCATGTTGGGAATAAAAGGGTTCATAACTGTTACTATTGCTGTTTCAAGTTACAACTGTTGGTTGGAGTTACTGCTGCTGCTCAAGATTGAAGAAAATGTTCTAAGTTATTACTACTGCTAGTGTAATATTAGTACTGCTAGTTCAAAATGTTACTACTACTAGAAGAGTTTATGTTGTTACACTTAGTTAGTACTGTTAGTTTGTTTTAGTACTGCTAAAGAGATATGTATGAGATATTTTAGGAAAAGATATGTATGAGTAGAAAACACGATGTAAGCCCATTAGGATTCCTTAGTGTATAAAAGGAGACCCTAGGGCATGTAGTTCATATATATCTCATTTTTCATATTTAGTCATATATAGCTTTAAGGTTTTGTATAACCTTAACACTATCAAGAGTGTTCGTATTAATATATTGAGGCTTAAAGTTTGGTATTATACAATCTTGTTTGTTACTATTTTATTGCTTGTTCTTCTTAGTATCATAGACTAGATTCCGCATAGTCTTTGATATATTCAATCAAAGTTTCTACCATAGTTATCTTGGATTTATTCAATACAACTAAGCCTTTTTACAAGCTAAGCAAGATCTATTCAAGTGGGATCAACAAGTGGTATCAGAGCTTGTTTGAGAAACTTTGAATAAGAAGAACCATTCTACACACAAGATCTATTTGTTTCAAGAAAATATGTAGTCAGTATCTGCACAAGTGGTTGCTGCTGCAAAACTTCCAGTGCTCAATCCAGGTGAATTTAAGCTTTGGAAGATGAGGATCGAACAGTACTTCTTAATGACTGATTATGCTCTTTGGGAAGTAATCTTAAATGGTGACTTACCCCTGCCAACAAGAACTGTTGATGGTGTTGAGACATTAGTACCTCCTACTACTGCAGAACTAAAGCTAGCAAGGAAGAATGAGTTAAAGGCAAGAGGTGCTCTGTTGATGGCTCTCCCTAATGAACATCAACTAAAGTTCAACACCTACAAAAGTGCCAAGACTCTGATGAAAGCTATAAAGAAGAGGTTTGGAGATAATAAGGAGTCAAAGAAAGTACAGAAGACACTTCTTAAACAGGAGTATGAGAATTTCAATGACAAAAGCTCAGAAGGACTTGACCGGATCTATGATAGGCTGCAAAAACTTATCAATCAACTAGAGATTTATGGAGAAATTATTTCTCAAGAAGATGTGAATCTAAAGTTATTATGAAGTCTGCCATCTGAGTGGAAGACTTATACCCTGATTTAGAGGAACAAACCTGATTTAGAAGATCTAAGCATGGATGACTTGTACAACAATCTAAAAATTTATGAAGCTGAAATCATGGGGTCATCTAACACAAACCAAAACACACAAAACGTAGCTTTTGTGTCTTCCAATATCACTAGCAGCACCAATGAAGCAGTTAAGACTGCTCATGGCGTTTCTGCTGCTAACTCCAAGAATAATGCTTCTACTTTACCAAATGTTGATAGTCTGAGTGATGCTGTGATCTACTACTTCTTTGCTAGTCAGTCTAACAGTTCATAATTGGACAATGAAGACCTAAATCAAATTGATCCTGATGATTTAAAGGAGATAGACTTGAAGTGGCAGATGGCAATGCTGACAATGAGAGCAAGTAGATTTCTCAAGAAAATAGGAAGGAATCTAGGTGTTAATGGGACTGATACCATTGGCTTTGACAAGACCAATGTGGAATGCTATAATTTCCATAGAAGAGGTCATTTTGCTAGGGAATGTAGGGCACCTAAGAATCAAGACAGTAGAAACAGAGAGACAATAAGAAGGACTCTTCCAGTTGAGGAAACTACTTCAAATGCTTTAGTATCTCAGTGTGATGGATTTAGGTATGATTGGAGTGACTAGGCTAAAGAAGGACCTACCAATTTTGCACTTATGGCTTATATTTCTTCAGGTTCTTCAAGTTCTTCAAGCTTAGACACTGAGGTATCAACTTGTTCTAAAGCATGTTTAAAATCTTATGAAACTCTCAAAGAACATTATGATAATCTGACAAAAGATTTTAATAGGTCTCAATTAAATTTAGGAGTTTATAAAGCAGGTCTAGAATCTGTAGAGGCTAGACTTGATGTGTATAAAAAGAATGAGGCTATTTTTGAAGAGGACATAAAGATTTTAAAACTTGACTGAAAAAGAAAGAGATGATTTAAAACTTACCTTAGAAAAGTTTGAAAATTCATCTAAGAATCTAAGAAAACTATTAGATAGTCAAATATGTGATAAGTTCAAGTTTGATGTGAGGTATGATAGTCAAGTATTTGACAGTCAAGTATTTGATAGTCAGGTGAATGATAGGTACAAAACATGTGAAGGGTGTCATGTTGTTCTGTTAGCCTTAATTATATTAAGTCAAACAAGAATGTTATCGGTCTTAGAAAGTCAAAGTAGGTCTTGTATTGTAATAGGCTAGTCGGGTTCAATGGGCTTGGATTGTAATCTAATATTGTCCGTGTTTCGGGCTCAAAGCCCAGGTTATGCCAAGCCCGGCCCATTTTAGAAAGCCTAAGTGCCTTGGGTATAAATATCCCTTCACCACACTTGGTGAAGGGTGTTGGTTACATTTTCATTTATTTGTAATCCTCCTTTCTCTCTAATCTGGTTTCTCTCTCTACTTTTCTCTCTAAGATTTCTTCTCATTTTCTAGCATCTTGGTAAAGAACATAGTTGTGTAATGGATTAATCTAGTGGGATAACATGTTCCCCCTCCCTATACTGGGAACTTCATGCCCCCTAAACCTGATTTAGTACTTGCTGATAAGCATGAATATGTATTTAGTGAGTCAGCAACTAGTGTACCTTCAGCTGCAACTAGTGAAGTTAAGACTAGTGTGTCAAAACCTAAGTCTGTTAGTGAACCACTTATTGAAGACTGGATATCTGACAGTGAGAATGAGAATGAAACCGAGTTTAAGTCTGGACAGAGAAAACCCAGTAATGGTAAAGTAAAATTTGTTAAATCTAATGAGTATGTGAAATCACCTAGAGAGTCTGTTAAGAAGGTAGAGAACTATAAGCAAGCTGAATACCCTAGGAAAAACTGTCAAAGTCCTAGAGGTAATAAGAGAAACTGGAATAATTTGATGACTCAGAAATTAGGGGAGTAATTTTGAGTTTTAAAATAAAGCTTGCTATGTATGTGGCCGTTTTAACCATTTGATCAAAGATTGTGATTACTATGAAAAGAAAATGATAGAAAAACCAGTGTGGAACAATGCTAGAAGGGTGAATCATCAAATTTCTCAAAGGATAACTCATCCTCATCCAAAAAGAAATTTTGTCCCAATTGCAATCTTAATGAAATATGGCCTTAAAACACTTGATACTGCTAGGCAAAACTCTTCAAGAGCAGCAGTATCTGTTTCTACTGCCAGATCAATTAGTACTGCTTACCCAAGACCAACAGTGAATAGTATAAGACCAGTGTAAAATATTTTTAATAGAGCACATTCACATGATAAAAGGCTCTTTAACAAGTTTACAACAAATAAGAACAATAATTTCAATAAAAAGTTAATACTATTAAGGGAAATGTTACTACTGTTAGGCCAAAAGCAGTAGTAAGTGATAATAAGGAAATGAGGCTAATGATGTTAAGACCTCAGCATGTTAGGTTTGAGACCAACCTAAAAGTATTTTAGACCATCCTCAGGCACAATGGTGCATCAATAAACTTTAAAAGATTTGACTATATTGATGCACAAGGCATATCCAAGTCAATGATGGCTTGGGTCCCCAAGAGAGCCTGATTCTCTTATTTTTTATGCAAGGCAATCTACAAATAGAGTTGCAGGAAAAAGGATTCATTAACAGTAGGTGCTCTAGGCACATAACTGGAAACAAGTCCTACCTCTCAGATTATGAAGAAATTGATGGTGGATTTGTTGCCTTTGGTGGAAACTCCAAAGGATGTACTAAAGAAAAAATTAGTGCAGGATAAGTTGGGAAGAAGACAGGACCTGATCAAGAGTATAAAATGCTACCATTGTGGACATCTAATTCATTACTCTCTAAAGGTCCAAAGAATACTGAAGATTATGCTGGTAAGATGGTTACTGAAGTTCCAGAGACAGAAAGCGGAGTTTTAAGTAAAGAAGATAACAAGGATGATCAATATCTAAGAAATGAATTTGAAAGTTTGAATGGTGAAAATGATATTAACAGTACTAACAATATTAATATTGTTAGTTCAACTATTAATACTGCTAGCATAAATGATAATGCTATTGATGGGAATATAGTCTATGGATGTGAAGATGATATAAATATGCCTAATTTGGAAGAGATTGTCTATTCAGATAATGATGAAGATGTTGGTGCAGAGGCTGACATGACTAATTTAGATACACATATCCCTGTCAGTCCTATTCCAACTACTAGAATTCACAAGGATCATCCAGTTAAACAAATCATTGGAGATATACATTCAGCACCTCAAACCAGAAGGATGACAAAGCATGTGACTAACCATGGTATGTTTAGTTCAATGCAACAGAGGATCAACCAAAAAGCTTTTTAGATTGTTTTGTTTGCCTATTTTTCTAGTCACATATAGAAACCCAGAAGGGGAGTTTTTGATATAAACTTGAAAGATCCAAGCTGGATAGAAGCCAATGCAGGATGAGCTTCTACATTTCAATTGCAGCAAGTTTAGACATTGGTGATTTACCATATGCAAAGAGGGAAAATAGAACAAAATGGATCCTACAAAAAAAGAAAGATGAGAGAGGTATTCTGGTTAGAAACAAGGTAAGGCTGGTTGCACAGGGTTACACTCAAGAAGAGGGATAGATATGATTGAGGTTATTGCACCATCTGCAAAGGATTGAAGCAATTAGGCTGTTCTTAGCCTATGCCTCATTCAAAGACTTTGTTGTGTACCAGATGGATGTGAAGAGTGCATTTCTGTATGGCAAGATTAAAGAGGAAGTTTATGTCTATCAACCTCCAGGATTTGAAGATCCAGAGTTCCCTGACATAGTTTATAAGGTAGAAAAGGCATTATATGATCTACATCAAGCTCCTAGAGTCTGGTATAAGACTTTGTCTACCTATTTATTGGACAATGGATTTTAGAGAGGTCAAATAGATAAAACTTTGTTCATTAAAAGGGTATAAGGTGATATTCTACTAGTTCAAGTATATGTTGATGATATCATTTTTGGATCTACTAAGAAAGAGTTATGCACTCAGTTTGAGAAATTGATGCACAAGAAGTTCCAGATGAGTCCTATGGGTGAGCTCACTTTCTTCTTAGGACTACAAGTGACACAGAAAGATGATGGGATTTTCATCAGTCAAGACAAGTATGTGGATGAAATTTTGAAGAAGTTTGGTTTTTCAACTGTGAAGACAGCAAATACACTTATGGAGACTTTAAAGCCTTTGATGAAGGATGAAAATGCTGAAGCTGTTGATGTTCACTTATATAGATCAATGATTGGCTCATTGATGTATTTAACATCTTCAAGGCCTGATATTATGTTTGTTGTATGTGCATGTGCAAGATTCCAAGTCACACCTAAAGTTTCACATCTTCATGCTGTGAAAAGAATCTTTAGATACTTGAAAGGTCAACCTAAATTGGGCCTTTGGTATCCTAAGGACTTACCATTTGATTTGGAAACTTATACTAATAGTGACTATGTTGGTGCAAGTTTAGACAAGAAATCCATAGCAAGAGATTGTCAATTTCTTAGGAGCATATTGATTGCATGGTAATGCAAGAAGCAAACTATGGTTGCAAACTCTACTACTGAAGCAGAGTATGTAGCTGCATCTAATTGCTATGGACAGGTGTTATGGATCCCAAATCAAATGCTAGATTATGGATACAATTTCATGAATACTAAGATTTTCATTGACAATGAAAGCACCATCTGCATAGTTAAGAATCTAGTGTTTCACTCAAAGACTAAGCACATTGAGATTAAACATCACTTCATCAGGGATTCATATGAGAAGATATTAATTCAAGTGATCAAGATTCACACTGATCACAATGTTGCAGATTTACTCACAAAGGCATTTGATGTTGGTCGTTTTCAATTTTTGACTGCTAGCATTGGAATGCTTAATCTCTGAGGTGTTGTTTGGATAGATTGATGATTGGAATAAGTTAGAAATACTTTTTGAATGAAATTGGGGTTTATACTGATAACTTAAAAGTTAGTGCTACTGGCATGACTTAATGCTGCTGGGTAAAAAGTTAGTGCCGCCAGGAAAAAGTTAATGCTGTTGGGCCAAGTTAGTGCTGCTACGTTACCGTTGGGGATAAAACTGCTGAGGGTGTCTTTTGTAAATTAAACGGTTACTTTACTTAAGGGTTTGCTTAATTCACTATAAAACCGTTTTTGGTCACACAGTAATTACTCTTAAACACTCTCACGCTCTTAATTTTACAAACCCTAACTCGATTTCCTCACTAACATTCACAATTATCATCAATGGCGGCCTTAACCTTTGCCGATTCTTACAATATGGTGGCATACTTGGAAAAATCAGAATCCAATGCTGATTTTGCAGAGATAGTTGATTTTCTTAATGCTAGCTCTATCAGATATGCCTTAAATGTAAGTCCAATTATTTATGTCTCCTATATTGAGCAGTTTTGGTCTACTACAAAGATCAAAACAGTCAATAATGAAACATAAATACGTGCCAAAGTTGATGGCAAGACTATAGTAATAACAAAATCATCTGTGAGGAGAGATCTTCACTTTGATGATGAGGATGGTATTACTTGTCTAACAAACACTGAGATTTTTGAAAACCTTCAATTGATTGGGTATGAAAAGATTTCTGATAAACTTACTTTTCTAAAACCTTTCTTTTCCCCTCAATGGAAGTATCTTATACATACCATCTTGCAATATTTAAGTTCAAAATCATCTGCTTGGAATGAATTTGGTACTAATATTGCATCTGCGGTTATATGTTTGGCTAAGAATCAAAAATTTATTTTTTTTAAATTGATTTTTGATGGTATGTTGAGAAACTTGGATCCTAATTCTAAAAAGTTTTTAATGTTTCCAAGGTTTTTACAACTGTTTTTGAACAATCAAATTGAAAATCTTACAGCAGTTTTTAATGATGAATATGATACATCTTCTCATACTAAAAAGGTTTTTTCAAACATGAGAAGGCAAGGATAAGATTTTTCAGGGATAGTTACACCATTGTTTCCATCTATGCTGGCATCACAAGTAGTAGAGGGTGAAGGTTCAGGACAACCCACTGAACCCTAAGAGAAGGCAAGGAAAAGATTTTTCAAGGACAGTTGTACCATTGTTTCCATCTATGCTGGCATCACAAGCAGTGGAGGGTGAAGGTTCAGGACAACCCACTGAACCCTAACACATACTTACTACTGCTTCACCATCTCATGTTGAACCAATCCCTACTATTGCATCATCATCACACCCTAAAAAGACCCACAAACATAGGAAAACTAAAGGCAAGGTCACTGAGATTCCTCAGTCCAGTGAGCCTACTAACCTTAATGCAGATAAGGCTGTCCATGAGGAGAGGGGAGACAGTGTGGAAAGGGCTGCTACTACTGTTACTAGCTTAGATACAAATTAGGGCAGTGGTAACATAAATAGGACTCAATTTACGGCAATACCTAATGTTCCTTTTCCTTAGGGAATTGGTTCAGGTGGTAGTCCCAGGTGCCAAGAAGCCATGGGGGATACCATTGCTCAGACTAGGTCTGAAAGGGTATCTACACCTTCTTATGATTAACCTCTCCTAGGAGTTAACACACCTGGAAGTGATGAGGAAAGAATTGAACTTAAGGAATTGATGAGTATGTGTACAAAACTGTCTGACATGGTTCTTGACTTAGAAAGTGTAAAGGATGCTCAAGCTTTAGAAATTAAAAAGTTAAAGAAGAGAGTCAAAAAGTTAGAAAAGAAGAAAAAATCAAGAACTCCACAACTCAAGAGGAGGTTATTCAAAGTCAGAATAGAGTCTTTTGCTGAAAAGAGTTTGGGTGATCAGGAGTATGCATCCAAACAGGGGAGGATTGAAATTGACCAAGATGAAGGAATTTCATGGTTTCAAGAGGAAGTACTCCTCCAACAACAACAACAACTTTTATTAAAGATGAAGATCTCATAATTGCTCAGACCCTTATGAAAATGAGAAGTGTGAAATCATAAGAAAAATCAAAGGAAAAAGGAGTATCTAGTGAGACTGCTACAAGACTAACAAGAGGAGTGATTATGAAAGAAGCTAGTAAGACTACTACAAGACCAATAGTACCACCTCAGCAACGACCAATAGTACCACCTTAACAACAACTTGATCCAAAAGATAAAGGAAAAGGGATCATGCAAGAGCCTAAGAAACCAGTGAAAGTGAAAGGCAAAGATCAAATAGGATATGATGCTGATATGGCTAAAAGACTTAAAGCAGAGTTAGATGAAGAAGTCAAGCTTAAAAGAGAAAGAGAATAAGAAGCTAGTAATACTGCATTGATTGAAGAATGGGATACCATTAAAGGAAGACTAGATGTAGATGCTCAATTAGCTGAAAGGCTTCAAGCAGCATAGAGAGAATAGTTGTCTGTTGAAGAGAGAGCTAGACTGCTAATGGAATTTATTGCAGCTAGAAAGAAATTATTTACTGCAAAAAGAGCTAAAGAGCAAAGGAACAAACCACCTACCAAAGCAGAACAAAGAAAGAAACTGCGTACCTACATGAAGCATATGGTAGGATACAAGGATAAATATTTCAAAGGTAAAAGCTTTGATGCAATCATGCAAATGTTTGACAAAGCTTACAAACAGGTAAATGATTTTGTTCCTATGGATACTGAAAGTAGTAGAAAGAAAGCAATTAGTAAGAAAAGAGCAGGTGAAAGGCCTAGTAAAGAAAGTGCCAAGAGACAAAAGATAGAGGATGATGCTGAGAAGACAAAGCTTAAAGCTTGTTTGGAGATAGTTCCAGGTGATGATAGTGCTATCAATATTGAATCTTTAGCTACAAAATATCCAATAGTTGACTGGAAGACACACATTATAGCAGAAGACAAGATGTATTATCAGATCATCAGGGCTGATGGAAGTACTAAATATTACAAGATATTCAGTGCAATGCTTGATGATTTTGACAGACAAGATGTGTTAGATCTATACAGGTTGATAAAGGAAAGATTTGAGTCAACAAGCCCAGAAGGATATGACAGATTACTTTAGAGAGGTCTCATCACTTTATTTGAACTAAGTAAGGAAGATGAAATCTAGAAAGCTCAACAGGGCTACACATTGATAAGCTGGAGGTTATATGATTCATGTGGAGTACATTTATTATTGATGGATACTGGAATTACAATTTACATGCTAGTAGAAAAGAAATATCCTCTTACACAAGAAATGCTTTTAAGAATGTTGAGTAGGAGGCTAGAAGTTGATCATGAATGTGAAATGGCATTTGAGCTCCTCAGATTTATCAAGTCACAGTACAAGAAGTAGAAAAATGTTTGGATACATCCTCTTGAGGTTCAAGAAGATTTTATTTAAGAAACTTGATGATTAATATGATAAATATCAAGTTTAGGGGAGGATTATTGGGAATAAAAGGATTCTTAACTGTTACTACTGCCGGTTTAAGTTACAACTGCTGGTTGGAGTTACTGCTGCTGCTCAAGATTAAAGAATAAGTTCTAAGTCATTACTACTGCTAGTGTAATATTAGTATTGCCAGTACAAAATGTTACTACTGCTAGAAGAGTTTATGTTGTTACACTTAGTTAGTACTGTTAGTTTTTTTTAGTACTACTAAAGAGATATGCATGAGATATTTTAGGAAAAGATATGTATGAGTAGAAAACGCGTTGTAAGCCAATTAGGGTTCCTTGGTGTATAAAAGGAGACCCTAGGGCATGTAGTTCATATATATCTCATTTTTCATATTTAGTCATATGTAGCTTCAAGGTTTTGTATAACCCTAACGCTATTAAGAGTGTTCGTATTAATATATTAAGGCTTAAAGTTTGGTATTATACAATCTTGTTTGTTACTGTTTTATTGCTTGTTCTTCTTGGTATCATAGACTAGATTCCGCATAGTCTTTGATATATTCAATCAAAGTTTCTACCATAGTTATCTTGGATTTATTCAATACAACTAAGCCTTTTTACAAGCTAAGCAAGATCTATTCAAGTGGGATCAACACATCATTTCCTAACCTCGTAGCAAATTTACACCCTTATGATGTCTATTGCTACTTTCATCCACACTTGATTTCAAATAAGGGGATGGACACCCTATTACTTAGTAAATAAGGGTGGAGTTAAGCTCGTTACTCAAAAAAACAAGCGCTTCATGGGAGGCACCCCATGCCCATCTTTTTTTTAATGATTTTTTAAGATTTTACGCCTGGGTGTTTTATGCTAGTCATTGATTGTAGGTTAAATTTGATGGGAACTATCATTGATGGTTCTTGAAGGAGAACGCGGTCTACGGTCTAGGCTAGTTATCAAACTCAAGAATTTTTAGTTTTAGGTTTTGTTTGGTTTGGTGTGTTTTCTTCATCATTTTTGTAGGTTTCTATAGCAAGGAAAGACAAGAGAAGCCATGAAAATTCGTCTAGACGCATAATTAAATTGGAAATTTGGGACACGACTTCAGTAGGTAATTACGGCATAACTAGTTCAACCATCTTACACCATAATTGGTTCTCTGGTTTTATTTTCGCCCATTTTAGCTTAACTACGGTGTAAATGGCTCGATTCAGTTAAGCCATAACTATCATGTAGCAAATATTTTTCAATAATAATTTCAAAACATCTGCAAAACCTTGTACATTTTGTCACGAACTTTGTGGGCGTGTTCCCTGTAAACCCTCACGAGACTTCACTCGTTCACTCGTGACACTAAGGCTTTAAAATGTTTGTTGCATACGCTAAATGCAACCATGATTCCTAGAAAGTGAGTTAGAATTTTCATTTTATTATTTTACGTACTTGGTATTTTTATAGTATAATGCAGATGACTTGTTAAGTAAATTTAGGGATTCGAAGTTTGCTCATGGATCTCAAGGCGGGACACGTTCTAAAAACGTGTATCTTTGATCATACTGAGCAAAACATAGGGGAGTCACTATGTTTTAATTTTACTATTACATTTGATTTTTATCATTTTATGTACAATAGGGACATTGTACAACTCAAGTGGGGAGATAGGAGTAGAATTGCCACTTAACCGGTATTTTCCTTCATTTTGTCTAGTTTGTTTTGAAAAATAATGCCATTTTAAAAATTTTTGTCAAGTTTTTATTTACCAAAACTAGAATAGATCTATGCCGAGCACAACTATCCATTATTTCATTGGTGAGGATAAGCCTTATATTCCATTTTCTTATATGACACAATCTACCAAATATTAGTATACCGGTAGTATTGTAGACTTTAGAACTTGTCACGTACATCATTGCAAGACCATAGACGAGTATTCTATTAAGTTTTGTCGGTACAATTAGGATAAATAGTTCAAAAAGGAAACATCTTAGGATTTACACCAAATTAGCCTATATGTGTATTATTGTGTATGTTTATCTACTTGTCACATCACGTCTTGACCTCCCGTGTAAAACTCTTTGTTACACTTATTTTTAGTGCAAGATACCCCTAGAAACACCTCTTTGAGCCTTTCTTTCATTTCTTACAACCATATTTATGTATGTTTCATTACACCATTTTTCCTTGGCCTACCGTATAGTGTATAATCCATAGTCAGAGAGTTGCTAGTTGCTTAAGTCCTTGGTTTAAGTGGAAGGGTTCAGGAAATACGCTTTTGTAGAAGACCTATAATTTCGATTGATGAAAACCCCCTGTTATCACTATTACTTTCTATATAATTTATCTTAAGTGGGGGTATTTATATTATTATTGTAATTGTAAATTTCCATGCTAGAGATTTCATGTATTAAAAAATGAGTTAAAATTCGAAATTTTGTAGCATGATGCCATTTTAAGTGTTGGTTATGTTATAAAACCAACTTAGTTTATGATATATGATTACCTCGTATGTAGTTCGAGGATAATTTAGAGTTGGTACGTGTATAAACCAACTAGTTAGTTGAAGTTTGAGATAGTGTACATTTTCCTTGATGATTCTTATATAGCATGGTTATACATCTTCATTACATACACTAACTCATTATTGAAGATGATTATATTCTCGCACCTTAAAGTTTTAACTATTGGACGAATGGTGACTAGTGACGGGGAGACTATGGAGAATAGAATATTTGTGTGTGTGTATTTTTATTTTTTACCTTTAAATGTGTATCTCGTGTCTTTTATCCTATCATTATTCATTCACGTGCTTTACCTTTAGCTTGCTCGAATTAAGGAATTAAGCAATCATAGGGGTCTCGTTCATGGATTTGTATGAGCACGTATGGTTTTGTTGCCTTTTTTTAGCATTGGTATCGGTAAAGATTGCAAGGATGATTCACCCATTTAAACCTTATTGTAATATTAACCCTATGTTGCCTTTGATAATTTTCTAGACCTTATCTCTAGTGGTGGAGTTTTGTGTACTTGTTAAGCTTATGATAGAATACATGATATGACTGAACATTTGAGTGATCACCCCAAAAATGAAACATGTAGACTAATGAGAGTTGAGTGATTTTGTTTCCCTTTTTGTGAGGTGTTCGGCTTTGATGTCTTCTAGAATAGGTAGTTTTTGAATTCATATCTCCTGATATACCTTGGGGGATATCTGTTTAGAAATGATTCTAAAAGGTCTACTTAAAGGAAAGTAGAAGTCAAGTGGGGAGATATTTGATAACATCAAATAGTTTATACTTTTTAATATCAATTTCCCTTGTAAAAATGCTCATAATTGCATTATTTCTATGAAAATATGCACTTAATTTCTTCATGATTCATTTTTAGGAAAATTTAAGCATGGAAATGGAAAGACGAGAAAATGGAAAGGTGCATGAAGAAAAATGCATAGGTGACTGCTCCAGAAGATAGTTAAGGCGTAGTTGGTTCGATGGAACTACATCGTAACTCATACTCTACCCGACCCAAATATGTTTAGTCAAATACATAGTTACGACTTAGTTAGCCCGTTGGGGTTACGCCAAAACAAAGGGTGAAAATCATGCAAGGAGTTACTATAGCGTAACTCATGCCCTTTGAGTTACGCCATAACTATGCCAAGATTTTGAAGATATACGTGCAATATGGGAACTATGACGTAACTCCTCACTTAAGGTTACGTCGTAGTTGGATTAAGCCTATAAATACAAGCCCTAATTCTGCTTATTTTGTCATTCTATTCACTAAAGACTCAAAGGGGACGACTAGGGCTTCACTGTGAGGGACTTTCCAACTATATTCACCATCATTGTAAGGGAGGATTCACATTAAATCATTATTATATTAATCATTCATCAAGTATTTGTAAGAATTATATTGTTTAATCAATCCAAGATTTCCTTCATTATGATTTCTGCAAATTTCAATGAGTGGCTAAGCACTTTTAGTGATAGCCTAGTTATGTATTTATTATTGTGTTTTTGCATATTTCTTAGTATAATTATCGTTTGTTTGGATATTATAATTTGTTGGGAATTAAATATGTTCATACTTAGTACTGCCAAGTCAAGAGTTAGTACTGCTCAAGTTACAACTACTAGTATTAACTAGTTAGTACTGCTAGAAGAAAGTTAGTACTGCCAGTACTAACTTAATATTGCGACTTAAGACTGCTGCATCAAGATTAAAGACTGCTAAAGAGATAAAGACGTGTCAAGAGATTTGTATTGACTTATTCAGAGTATATTCTATATAGTTAGAAAGATACGTATAAGTTTAACATTATAGAAGATTTGTAGTTATCTTGTAAAGGACTCCTTAGTGTATAAAAGGAGATACTAGGTTATGGTTTTAAATGTACAATAGAGATATAAGTTTTGATACATAGCTTCAAGGTTGTAAACCCTAGTACTACACAGAGTACTCGTATTATTGATAATAATATTGGAGCTTTTCAGTAATGTCATTTTTCATACAGTTTACTGTTTCATTAATATTCTTCTAAGTATTAAAGAGTAGATTCCGCATACACTTTAGTATTCACAAATTTTCAACCATAGTTGTTTTGGATTTATCCAAAGTAACTTAATCTTTACAAGCTAAGGAATAGATCTTAAGTTGGGATCAACATGTGGTATTAGAGCCTCGTGGCTCGTGATATCTAGAATACAGGGTTCTGATTCGAAGAAAAGAAGGTTTTCTGGTTATTTTCTATTTTCGGTGATATATTCTGAAAAACTAAAGTTTTGTAAAAAACCCTAGATCAATAAAAACATAAATGCATTGATGCTGCTAAATGTTTGTTGATGCGTATACTTATTAACAAACCTTATAGATCTCTTGTTGCGTATGTTTTTGACTTTTAGGGTTTTAGGTTTAAAGTGCTATAGCCACAGCCACAGGTTATGTTTGAATCTACGTATGATTTGTTCAAGTATCTGATGGTGATGGTACTGTATTTAATTGACAAAGAGACAGTATGTATTAAATGGTTTGAAACCTTCTGATGTTTTGATTGTATTCAGTAGTATTCGTGAATAGCAGATGGTTGTGGCATGACTTTTATGTCTTAAACCCTAATTTTCTAGGGCTTCGAACGTTGCTGAATGACAATAAAAACATCAGAAGGTTTGAGACAGCTGTGAGACTACAAGAGGAGTTTGATGAAAAAGAGAGGCAAAAGATTGCCAGAGTACATGAAGCAGCTAGATCTTTTTCTAAGGTAGAATGGGAAGACATTAGAGCAAGAGTTGAAGCTTTTAAAGAGTTAGTTCAGAGACTACAGACAAAGGAAAGAGAAAAGTACAGTGAAGATGATCAAGCAAAGATACTTGTAGATCTTATCAATTAAAGAAAAATATATTTTGCTGCACAAAAAGCTAAAGCAAAAAGGAACAAGCCCATGACTTAAGCTCAACAGAGGACTTATATGTCCAACTATAAGCCTATGGGAAATTATAAACTGCAGCAATTAAAGAGACTTTCCTTTGAGAAGATCAAGGACTTATTTGAAACTACAATGAGGAGAGCAAACACTTTTGTACCTATGGAGACTGAAATTAGAAGAGGAGTTCCAGAGTTAGTAGCAAATAGTTCAAAAGCAGCAGTTACTGAATCTACAGAAGCTGCAGGTTCTAAAAGAGTTTCAGAAGAAGAACTTGGTTAACAAAGTTCTAAGAAGCAAAAGTCAGATGAGCTATCAAAAGAAGAGCTATAGTAATTGATGATCATAGTTCTAGAAGAAGGGATGAATATTGAAGCCTTGTAAAGCAAATATCCAATCATTGACTGGGAGGTTTACACTAAAGATTTAAGAATGTACTGGAAAATCATTCGGGTTGGTAATCATACAGAGGTATATCAGGTTTTCTAAGATATGCTAAAGACTTTTGACAGGGATGATTTAGTCAAACTATGGAGTCTGGTTCAAGAAAGGTTCAACTCAATAGAACCAACAAAAGATAAAGAAATAGAGATCTGGGTAGAGTTGAAGAGACTGTTTGAACCTGATGCTGATGATGAGTTATGGAAGTCTCATAAACATATTCATGATATAACATGGAGACTGTATGATACATGTGGAGTGCATCATGTATCTACAAAGGATGGAATAGATATCTACATGCTGGTTAAAAGGGAATATCATTTGTCAAGAGGTATTCTTACACAGATGTTAGTTGCAAGGCTCTTGGTGGAACAAAATAATGAGATGTCCAGAGAACTTCTTAGGAAGATATTCATGCAGATTGAAAGACCATAAAGATAAAGTGTTTGGAACAATCATCTCATAGAACAAGGTTTAATTCAAAAAACTTGATGATTTAGAGGTAAATCATAAGTTTAAGGGAGGATTGTTAGGAATTAAATGTGTTCATACTTAGTACTGCCAAGTCAAGAGTTAGTACTGCTCAAGTTACAACTGCCAGTATTAAGTAGTTAGTACTGCTAGAAGAAAGTTAGTACTGCCAGTACTAACTTAATACTGCCAGTACTAACTTAATACTGCTAAAGGACTTAAGACTGATGCATGAAGATTAAATACTGCTAAAGAGATAAAGATGTGTCAATAGATTTGTATTGACTTATTCAGAGTATATTCTATATAGTTAGAAAGATACGTATAAGTTTAACATTATAGAAGATTTGTAGTTATCTTGTAAAGGACTCCTTAGTGTATAAAAGGATATCCTAGGTTATGGTTTTAAATGTACAATAGAGATATAAGTTTTGATACATAGCTTCAAGGTTGTAAACCCTAGTACTACACAGAGTACTCGTATTATTGATAATAATATTGGAGCTTTTCAGTAATATCATTTTTCATACAGTTTACTGTTTCACTAATATTCTTCTAAGTATTAAAGAGTAGATTCCGCATACTCTTTAGTATTTACAAAGTTTCAACCATAGTTGTTTTAGATTTATCCAAAGTAACTTAATCTTTACAAGCTAAGGAATAGATCTTAAGTTGGGATTAACAGGTGGTATCAGAGTCTCGTGGCTTATGATATCTAGGATACAGGGTTCTGATTCAAAGAAAAGAAGGTTTTTTGGTTATTTAATTTTCTATTTTCGTTGATTATATTCTGAAAGTCTAAGGTTTTGTAAAAACCCTAGATCAATACAAACATAAAGGTGTTGATGCTGCTAAATGTTTGTTGTTGTGTATACTTATTAACAAACCCTATAGATCTCTTGTTGTGTATGTTTTTGACTTTTATGGTTTTAGGTTTAAACTACTATAGTCACAGCCACATGTTATGTTTGAATCTGCGTATGATTTGTTCAAGTATCTGATGGTGATGATACTGTATTTAATTGACAAAGAGACAGCAGGTATTAAATGGTTTGAGACCTTCTGATGTTTTGATTGTATTCAGTAGTATTCATGAATAGCAGATGGTTGTGGCATGACTTTTATGTCATAAACCTTAATTTTCTAGGGCTTCGAATGTTGCTGAATAACAATAAAACTCTATGCAGATCTTGGATAAAGATGAAGTACAGGTTTCAATCAAGGTTCTTGATAGAAGGTTTAGTGATTGAAGTGTCGTGACTTACAGCAGGTTTGGATTGTGTTTGGATGCACTTGGTCACAGTTTGGAATGGATGGTAATAATGAGAAAACCCTAAATTTAAGGGTTTGTAATTTGTTCCTATTATAACTACCTGCAGTTAGACAAAAAGGTGAGATTTTATGGGTTGCTTCATATTTGTGTTTGTGTGCAGCAAGTCGTGTATCAAGTTTGTGCTGCTAAGGTAACATTAATATTGCTTGTTGGTTTGATTAGTGTTGCCCATAAATGATTACTACTGCTGGTTGTTATCATTAGTACTGTTACGTTTTTATTGCAGTTACTACTGTTGGTTCTGGAAAATACTACTAGCGTATATCATTTAATACTGCTAGGATTTTTCTAGTAGTTAATACTGCTCGAGCATATTGAATGTTACTACTACCAAGCTTTCTTGTTACTACTGCTACCAAAGATGACACAAAGTGACAGCTTACAGACACTAAAAACTGTCACAAAAAGAATGGGAGGAATGATAATAAAGAATTAGTAACGAATTAGTGATAGTTTTATGACAGATAAAGCGTTGCTAAAAACATGGGTTTGGATCTTGGATTGAACAGGATGCTTCGTTTAAGGGGAAGCTAACAAATTAATTTTTGATTTTAAATGTTCTTAAACGATTAAAGGCTCGTAATATTGGATTAATTGATTACGAAGATGGTTATTTATCACTTATTTGACGGTGAAGTGGAATTACTTGGGTACGTGTTTTATCATATCTATTAGCAGGAGATAACTTGTTCGTGCTTAGAAACGATGTGACGAAGACTTGTCAAAATCTAGCAAAGGTGTGTGATCTACAAACTTATAGTGCTCAATGCTCACATTTGCTATCACTTTGGTTATATGTCTCATAGAGGATGAGGATTTTTGTCAAGATATTGCGATCTACTTATATTTCACAGATTTATTTATAATTTTGACGTCACGTAAATAGTACAAGATATAAGACACAACTTTGGGTTGTTCTACTTCAGCATCAAGTTGGTTATACTTAGTTTTCTTTATCAGTAATCATTACATAGAGCTTACAGAATTAAAGATACAAGAAATGGTTAACATATGGGTTTCAGGGGAAGTGTATTGTTAAAATATTTAACCATTTACATGCATCATCGAGGTGAATGTTTTTACTACTGCTAGTCATTATTACTACTGCTAGTTTAGATTTCTACTACTTGGATTCATTATTCTTATTATGCGTCATGGAGTGTAGTTCAAGTCATTGGAAAGTTTGGGTTAGTAGTGTGATGTTGGTTTGAAGTGTTTGAAATCAAAGTTGCTTACATTCATAAGTCCCCTATTGGATTATGACAAAAAGGGGAAGAAATATTAACCGGTTGCAACTTATAGATCCTTGGTGTAGCATATTACAAAGGAAGTCTGAATTAAGAAGATTTTGTTTCATTCAGGGAGATGATTACATCTCAACTTTAGGGGAAGCTTTGGCTTTATGATGAAGTTCGTACACGACTTTGTTTGTTTTTTGTCATCATCAAATAGGGGAAGATTGTTGGGATTCTTGATTTGATGAGACAAAGTGAATAAAAGAATGAAACAAAAGGACTTAAACACAAAGCTAGAATTCTTCAAAAGATGGAAGATTTTGAAGAATCTAGAAGATCTCCTTATTCACATAGAAGATAACAGAAGATATTCCTAAATGTTTAAAATAGTTATTTGTCTAATGTGTATCTTCCTTTGTAAGTCTTGGACTCCTTATGTTATAAAAGGAGGTTCCAGGCATGTAGTTTAGCAGTGCACAAAAAATGTAGTCGACTAAAAGTGTGTGTGTTCTAGGCATATGGTCTTGTAAACACCTAGATAGTTTAGCCTCAAGGATCTTATGATTTCTGTTACTAGTTAGAGTAACCGTTTTACAGTTGATCGTGTAAAATTAGGGTTGTGTTGAATAAAAGAAAATCTTGAAGTAACTTTGATTCGTGTTTATTATTTCTGCTGCATATACATATTATATCATTGTCACTTTGTGATCCTAGATGAGAACTAATCATTCTCGATTCATAAAAACGATTCAACATAATTGCTTGTTGATCGATCCCTTCATTTTGGTTTTTCTCAGGCTAGTGTAGATCCTTTTAGCTATTAAGTAGGCGTGAACAGTTAAAAGGTAATCTATTAGGTTACAAGAGATAGGATGACATATATTTCAAGTGTAGGGGTTGCTGATAACGCTCCAAATATACATAAATTATCCCTCAAAAATACACTAAATATATATATGTTAACACATGAAATATTGCAAAATTAGCCAGTTTGTCATGTAATATTCATTTCAGGACCAAAAGTGACGAAAAGGACTAACGATGCAAAGAAATCCAGTTAAAATGCACTAACGGTCATTACAAGAAGGATCTAAAAGAAAATTTAAAGAGGAGTTAATGATTAAAGCCAAAGTGCGGCGCACAATATATTTTGTGTGGCGTACTTCTAAATGAATTCAATGCCATTTAATTAATCACCAAGTGTGGCACACAATTTCTTGTGTGCGGCGCACTTTCGTGTCAGTTACTCCCAAATCATAAATGATTGCAATGATTGTTCAACCTTTCACTCCCCCAAATTATGCAACTAAAGACCCAACCTCAAGTATAAATAGAGCACGAATTTTAGAGGAAATCATCACTCAAATCATTCCATTCTTATCTTTCAATCATCAATCACAAGTTCTAGTAGTTTTAGTAGTTCTAAGGAGGTTTTGAAGGTTAACCACCACCTTCATCACTTTCTTGGTAAAGAAGCAAGCAAACCCTCAGAAAGTTAGAGTTGCTAGTGTTACTATAGTTAATTATTACATTGTTCTTGGAAGGCATTGTAAGGTTTTGAACATCTACTCTTGAAATATTGGTAAAAACATGTTTCTATCTTTTGATAATATAAATGTTGAATTCACCATGATTGTTATATGTGTTGTTATTATGATTGTTGAGTAGATTAACATGTTTGGTTAGGAGCTACATGATTATTATGGATCAAACTTGACTTTTGAATGAGCTTTTGATATGAATAATATAAGCTTGATGTTTTTGAACTTGGACTATTTAATCTTCCATATCCACTTCAAGCACACCAGCAAACCACGATCAAACCACCATTCAAACGGCGAAACAAAATAACCCTAACAGGAGGGTTATGAGCAATAAAAAACCGCCTAAAAAACCCTAATACACGAGCCATGAAACCCCTAAAATTGATAATGAGCAATAAGCGAAAACCCTAACTACCTGATCGTCCCAAGGATAGGAAAATTAAATGGGTACTTAGGGTTTTATTAGAGCGAATTCTAAGAATATAGTTTAATAACGAAAACCCTATAAATTAAGTTATCAAGGGATCGCAACAAGGAATTAATATTACAACACCAGAAGCACTTAATAATGTAATTAGCAGACATCGAGAATCCCTTGAAAACTTGATCGATAAATGAGACAAGAATAAGGTGTAAGGGGATCGCCCAAGATTAATGATGATTTTCTACATAAATAACATCAAAAAACAAAGTAGCGACCACTTACCCTCCTTCACAATCACGCCTCTCAATTAAGATCATAAACAGATCAGAATGATGAGATTCTGACCGGAAAAGTATAAGTGGCGGCTGGAAATCCACCAAAGATAGAGCCTATCCACCTATTGCGTTGGTTTTAGTCACTACATCGTATTAGTTCATGGAGAGGTTTTTTTTAGGTTATAACACTA
The DNA here is from genome assembly GCA_026074375.1 of Tanacetum coccineum. NCBI lineage: Eukaryota > Viridiplantae > Streptophyta > Magnoliopsida > Asterales > Asteraceae > Tanacetum > Tanacetum coccineum. The sequence continues at coordinate 133,199 of BQNB010000388.1, read as the reverse complement.
GCATTTTTAAAACATTTCCATATTTGTTTTAAATTTCTATATATTAAAACATCCCATATAATTTATAATCCACATGTGATATATAAAATTAGGTATAACACTGTTTACAATATTTCCAAGTATAAGTAAGATTACTACGGATAAGGTTAAATCCCCACGAGAAATAATCCAATCCTAGTAATAATGCAACATACTTCTCATATTGTTAAAACGTTTACGTAAAAAATTTTATTCTTGCGTTGTTCCATCGTAGGATCCCTTTCGGGAACCACTAAACCCATGCGTTATAAAACGTTGCAAGAAATAACAAGTTTACGTATATATCGCAACACGATCTAGCAAAGTGTACATAACAATATATATACAATAAGCATAATGATCGAGTACTTTTAGTTCATATTAAATTTCGAAAATCATTTTTGCACATATATATGAATAAAACGCTACATTTATATAAAACAAAATAAATCGAACAATTTAATCATACTAAAAACACGCAGTCATTTAATGCACATAAAACACAACCAATATACGCCATCAAACACCAAAATAAGACCCCCAACATGTTGTCAGCATCATCCTAGAACACATGGTACACATACATCGATTACTTGATTGCAAAGGTCACTATACTTGATGTAAACAAGAAAACTACAAAAGCTGATTGAGCAGATCTTCTGACTTCAAATCACGAACAGGCAAGGAAAAAGTCTTCCTCGCTTTTTGCACTAAAAACGAAAGTTTTAGCTACTGGAGTTATGAATTCCTAAAAAATATTTCGTGGTCCAACTCCTTACGGTTTGCGAGTAAACTAGTTTTTAGTGGACGAAGGTCAAGCAATCAGCACTTAAAAACAATTAATCACTTATGCAAATTTAAGGCGTATCAAGGTTTTAAGCATCAAATAAGCATACCACGTTATCAATAATGCATAATAGACATATTAAGCTTAATGAACCATGATTTACATGTACGTAAACACATGGTTAACAATTTATAAAAATAAATAAGCAAAAATAAGTCAATAAACGCGAATTATAAGCCAAGCAACATAATAAGCGTGTATAATCATGTAAAAAATATAAACCATATTAATTTTTTTAGATTTTAAGTGACTCTTAGGAGTCTTTATTTTCACAAAAATTAAACCCTGAAGAGGTCACACATATAAGCAAGAAAAATATACAAATATGCATTTTTAAGCATTTTACACGTTTTTTTATGTAATTATAAAGTTATATGAGCGGCTCGTGATGCTACTATTAGAATTGGTTATCTAATAACCTAATATTACACATAATATTCAACGAGCTATGCGGCGGAAATAAACACATATAGCTAATATAATTAACATAAAAAAGATAAACGGAAAACCGTACCTTATAGCAATCAAGCTCTGGAAGAACCAGAGCTTCTTCTAAATATGCACGTGTATTAAATCGTGCGAATCCAAAACCCCTCGAGTTACTAAAGTAAGCAACCTCTACCTGTATCCACACTACACGTTAGCCGATATCACCCGAATGCTAGTTCCCAAACTAACGAATACCGAATACTAGAAAAACCCAACTTCGGATTCCCTTTCATGAGGAATCCTTGGATCAGCTATGAGAAGAGAAGAGAAGAAGAGATGGATTAAATGAGGCTTAGAGACCCTCTATTTATATTGCTAGAATTCGGGCAGCATAAGTATGGTAACTTAGGGCCTAACCTAGCAAAAGCCCAACCCCTTTTCTCCCCCTCTCTTTCGGCCGTCCCTTTTTAAATAACAATAACGTATCATTTATTCTAGTGCTCAAGGCGGGATTCGGTATACTTTTTGTATATGGATCGTTTATACAGTTTGGGTCTTACAAGAGTTGTTTTGTTACAGAAGTGTTTTGGAGTGTCTGCTTAGAGTATAAGAATTGACAAATACTTGATACATACATGATACATCCGGGCGACACGATGGTCAGCCGAGTACCACTGGGTGCCATGTTGTTGTAAGGCATGTACATCCTAATCCATGGATAACTTTTTATATGTATCTAATTTATTCGAATCTTCAAACGTAGGATCATCATGGCATTTTAAATCTACAACAAAGGGCAAGATTAAAACAGAAGAATCTTATAAGTGACATTTAGATCATAAATTAGTCACATAGGATCGATGTATCATAGAAACACCCCTTCGGCTTAGTAGTTAGTACTACTCGTTGAGGCCATTGATATAATTTATTTTAGGAAATCAATTAAAGTCACTTTACGGGCCAATATAATGTTGGATGTACAAGGTATTGCATTTCACGTCTCGCTATAAATTCCTAAGACAAGTCATGAGGATAAGGGAAAATTTTGGCTTTAGGAGATGAAATTAGGTAACAAAATTATTTAGAAAAAGCTACAGGACACAGACTATCCATGAAGATACTTGAAAGACTTGTTAGTAATTTAGTCACAGTTTTTTCTATATTCCGTACAATGAAAAATGATACTGCTCTTTTTTTCTTTACTAAAACTATGCGAACAAAAGTACTTACATAACATGGTAGTTAAAATGATGCTAAAAAACTACTTTGAACTAAAGACAAAAGGATGCTGGATTGCTTTCTATTATTTTCATACATCATGAAACTTCTTTCCCTAGTTGCCTTGTATAATACAAATATTGATCATTAGTGTGCAGTAATCTTCTACAAAACCAAAAAGCGTTGAATAGAGAATGATATCTAATATTAACATCAATTCATTAATCTTCCATACTTCTAACTAATGACCAAATGATATGAACCAGATTAAATAAATAAAAGCAACATGCACCTCATACACAATGAATGCTGCTTTAAACTAATTTTCTAACCTTAAATCATATTTTATCCTTCCTGAAACAATAATAAACATGATAGGTATCAATACAATCAGCCCATGGGCCCTTACAAGCCTCTCCAACAATGGGCCTAATACACTCTCATACCAAACTGTTACACTTGGGCCCAATCCCCATACCAATCTGCAACACTCTTTCACCTTGCTCCTTACCTTCCATGTAAGCTAACTCATACCACAATGAAGAAGATTACTGATTCCCAAACCTATGTAAAGTCATCAACGCAGGCTCCACTTCATCCTCTTTTAACTTCATCAACGCAGGCTCCACTTCATCCTCTTTTAACTCCGCTGAAGTAGGTTGCACAGCTTACTTCTGGTTTTTTCCGTAAGGTCGGAACCGATCATTACTATCTGTTCCAGGTGTTCCGGATTGATTGCCACTTTAATCCTTTCTTCTTTTACTCAGTTCACCGAAGGGGGTTTGTCTTCTGGTCCAAAGATCATCGCACATTCAATGGGAATGATTTTACTGCTGCTTAGCGTAAGTGTCCCTCCCATAACCGGGAACTTTATCATTCTGTGCGTTGTTGATGAGACTGCTTTCATTTTTCGCAACCCCGGCCTCCTTTCCGATGATCCACATTAAAAGGAGGAGTTGATCTCCACAACCATGAAGTCCATCCATGTTGATGTTGAATGTTCGTCATCCCCAACTTTCACCAAAAGTGTTATTTTTCCTAATGGCCATTTTATTTCTCCGCTGAATCCTACTAGCGAAGTTGTGGCCAGGACCATTTGATTTCTTATTTTCGGACGGAGTTGATTAAAGCAGTGCTCATAGAGTATCTCAAATGATGACCCTCCGTCAATACACATGCGGTGCACTTGGTGACCTCCAATCTCTGATTCTATTATTAGGAGGCCTTCTATTCCTTCATCGTTCCCCAGGCGACGGGATGAGATTTCGACCGGTCTGGCGTGAGAACTCTGAGTTTCTTCTGCTTACTGCTTTTGTCGTGATTGATTCATTATAAATCGCCTACAGTTCTCTTTTCCGGAGGTTTCGCCTTTTTTTCGGCTGTTCTTTTACGCTGCTTTGCTTCAACTCCCGGATTATGTGCGACAATTTCCTGGCTTTGAGCATATCTTCAATTTGTTTCCTTAGATGGTTGCATTCATCTGTATTTATGCCCCACTTCTCGTTGAAACTCGCACAAACCTGTTTGCGTTTCGCTTTTTCAACGGGTTGTCATAGGTGGTGGGTTTGATTTTCCTTTTTCTAAGGCCAGAATCTCCTTCGGAGTTTTCATGAGAAGAGTGAACCTATTTGGTCTTTTCTCTGTCTTATGTTGGCTGCGAAAGCCTCCTCATTTTTTGAAATTCTGCCTATTTACCCACCTTCACTGGTGTTTCTCCTAGGAATTTGAGGGGAATTTTTTCCTTTCTTGATTTGAGGCCCCGCCTTCTTGCCCTTGAAGAAAAGACGTGGCCACCTGCATCATTTCGTCTACTGTTTTTGGAATTTTCTCGTGAAATCTTTTGATGAGTTCAGGATTTGTGATTCCGTGCACGAGTCTGAAGTTTCATGTTTTATTACACTCCGTGCTTCCTTTAACATTTCACTTTCCGACTTATACTTTGTATGAAGTATTTGTTGGACTCTCGTCTCTTTGTTTGATGTTGTGGTAGGCACTATGGGGTCTTTGTGCACTTTTTATGTGGATGGTGTTTATTCAGGAATGCTTTCTTTTAGATCGTTGTAACTGTCTATTGATTCTGGGGGAAGATCGTCAAACCACACCCGAGCGTTTCCTGTGAGTGTGGAATTAAACATGTGACACCATTTGGCATGGCCACCTCTCATGTTTTTGCTGCTGCCTGAAGATTTTCAAGTGATCTTCAGGGTCTTCGCTTCCGTTGTATGTTTTCACATGACTTGGCGTTCGTGTTTTCGGGAAGTCGAAGTGACGGATTCGAGACGTGAACGGATCAGTCTCGACGCATACCCAAGGTTGAGAGAGATCATCATCTTCAACACTGGACTTTTTTCTTCGTGATTTAGACTTCCAGTGCCCATCTTCACTATCTTCGCTCTCAGAGTGATTTTTCGTATACCTTGAGCTTGCCCCCCACCCCCCCCCATTGCACGAGGCTATCAGAGTGCGCGGATGTACTCCATCCTTTGCTTCTGAGTCTCTTGAACACGGTGCTTTCTCTTATTTCCTTGCTCTTGTATTCATGTCGTGGCGATCTTGACCTTTCACGCCTTAACCTAGTGAAGACACTGGATTTGCGGCTTGCGGGCTTGCACGAGAGCGTCTCTGTCTTCTTGGCGATATTGTCCTAGACTCAAAATACGCTGATTCCTGCGCCCTAGTGCTCTTCTTCCGGGCATCGCCAAAGTCAAGCCTCGCTTTTACTTCCTCCAGCTTTTCTTTCTTCCTCTTCTCATACTCATACTTATCTGCCATAATTGGTAGTAGTTTCTCATAGTGCTTTTCGCATAACTCTTCGAGATCTACAGCGGATGTAGTTCTCACGAAGTCCTGGAGGGTTTGTTTGTTCTTCCCTGTCGTATTTCGCACATCAGACTTGGGACGGCTAGGGGTAGGTTGTTCGTGATTGCTCATTGTGAGTATTTTCAAGGAACGCCGTTATATCGGTCCCACGGATGGCGCCAACTTGTTATTACAAAACCGTGTAGGGGGGTGAAGAAGTAGAATTTGATGTTGATCTTGTACTAATCCAAGTAATGAGATAGTAATCTGCACAAATGAGGGTAAACCGTTAGCCTTATCGCGGGGGCGGGACCCCAAACGATTAAGGCTCCGCGTTGAGAGTAAGTATACATGGTTTGTCAGAGAATCAGAGAATGTCTTGTATGTGTGTGTATTATTGTCAGAACAGAATGTACCTCTTTGGGGTATGTAATGACCCCTATTTATAGGCAAGCCTAATACTAGGGTTTCCTAGTATTTCGCTTGCGACTGTTAGTAGCCGGAGTGGGTCCCTTGTCGGGCAAAAGTCCACGTGCAATCGTGTCTGCGGACGCAAGTATTCTTCCGCGGTCAGTGTTTGTCTGCGAAGGTGCAACGGGCGCGGCTTTGAAGATACTCACGTGCGTCTTAGAAATATTCAGAGCATGAGCCTTGTCAGGCTTAGCAGTCAGGCTATTTGTTGTATTGGGCCTGAGCCCATATGCGTATATTATGAACTAAGCCCAGTAAGCTTGGTGCTCATACTATACGTCATCAGATGGCAAGCAGTAATGCTGTATCACCTTTTTAAAGTTTGGTATGTAAAGTTCCCTTGAGTTATTAAGGAACTTCTTCCTAATGATCAAAAACCCGTATTTTATTTTCTCTTCTAAGGGAAGAATGGATGAGCCGAGAGTTTGAGAATTTGTTCTAAGTAGTTCACCAGCCACATGTAACACATCTTTTTTAATATCAAGAGGCGAAAGTTGAGTTTTGGATAAAAGGTCTTCAAAAACTGGGAAGGGAACTGTTTGAGCTTCGTTAATGGCGTCTTCGTTAGTTGATCTTGGTGGTATGTAGTGTAAAGATGGAGGTATGCATGTTCTTTGGCTTTGACCCGATGAGACCAAGATTTTGGACATGAAATCGACACTTTCTTGATCGAGGTTGTGTACGATACGTGAGTGTTCGAGGAACGACGAAAAAGGTATTCTCCATGTGGTTTTATAAAAAATAAGTGAAAAATTAAAATGATTTTGATCTTATCGATTGATTTCTTTTTATATAAATGGTTAAAATGAGTCACTTGATATTAAAAAAAATGATATTTAAAATAACTCTTCTCTAATAAAAATACTATTATACTAATTTTTGCGATCCAATCTACACTACATATAAAAGTTGAATCACATTATAAAGATGGGTGCTATTATTGGTACCGTTGGTCCGCTAAAAAGTACAAAACATGTTTTTTTCTCCAGTGCAACACAATTTTTTTATCACTTTATGTTCGTATTTTTTGCCAGTTTAATACTTTTGATTTGTTAAACCGTATATTTTTTGTTTCGCATTTTCCGTTTTACAGTTTTATAATATAAACAAAATTATGAAAATAAAAAAAATAAAAAAACCAAAACATAAGGATTACATATGGTGTTTTGGGGTGTCTTTATAAAATGAGCCTATAAAGATTGAGGGGAGTGATTTTGGATACCACCCTTCCTTGGATATGGGGGAACCGATCCCAACCACCCATCCAATCAAGATCAATGGCCAAGATCAAAACAATTAATTTAATAAAAAGAAAAAAAGGGTGGAAGGGTGTTTCAGACATTTCACGACTACACCTACCACACCGCCCAGGCACGATTACACACACAACGCCGATCATTTCTCACTCTAAAACACACAGTAAAACACACACACACACACACACACACACACACTACACCGATCAAAAAAGCACACACTAAAAATACACACACAACGAATATAAATCGATTAAAACAGCACTAAAAGATCAAAATCAAAAGCTAAAATAACATCAGAAATGGAGGCAAAAAATGACGGTTAAGGTTCGAGCAAAAAAGCTTCAAAAAGAACGATTAAAAGAAAGCATAAAGGTATAAACACATATATTAACTACATATTTTACAGTTATTTTGCATTCACTAGTCTTAATAGAACTTTTGATGGATATATCGTCATTTTTATTGAAGTTAATATGCTAGTCATATTATATTGAAAAAATGTGAGTTTAAAAGTTAGGTTTTAGCTATACATTCAGGAAAAAAATATTATAGAAAAACGATTCGTTGATGATAATGTGACTTTAGAGAAGAAATAAAACTAGAAGCAAGTCGAGTAATAATATTAGAACACGGCTAAGCCATTAGAGAAGCCGTAAGATTTTGTGTGTGTTTGGTAATTAAGGCTTACTCCTTTGAAAAGGATTAAACAAGTAAGTTTCACTAAGAGAATGGAAATTTACAAAGCCTGAAGATAACATGTAAGAAAAATTATCATGAAGCAAAGCAGAAAGAACTAGCATAGGTTAAACAGATGGAGTGTGGTTGCCTAGTAATAAATCATATGTGATGTAAATTATCATATATGATAAATCATATATGAGATACATTATCATATATGATAAACTGAATGAAAAAAGTTTAAAAACTTACAAACATTATCATATATGATATATTAAAGAAAAAACTTGTAGATAACTCTCATTATATATCATATATGATAGACACTTTGCCTTCGGCAAAGCAGAAAGCATACACCTTGCCAATAAAAGTTAGAAATTATGCATTTATCATATAAGTTAGTTGAATAACCCTATGCTCATGTATATGGTAGGTTATGATGCATCAAAACAAAACCACTTTGTTCATTATGACTTTGTTAGAGACGCAAACTTTTATTCATTAGACTCTTTGTTCATTAGACACTTTTATTACATTAGGACACGTATTTGATATGTAGTCTTTTGTTCTTATTTCTGATGAAGGTGCCTATGTTTACATTTAGAGATCTGGTTATAAGATCCACAAATTGTTAGACCATGCTCATGTGTTGACTTTTTTATAGTTAACTTTTTGTTGCTTTTTTGTGGTATTAGATTTATCTAATTGCAGGTCATTGTAGATGCGATAATGTATATCATATATGATTTATCAAATATGATAATTTACATCATATATGATTTATTACTAGGTATACACGTTTTTATACATGCTTTTATACATTTGTATACACGTTTTTATACAAGTTATTATACACGTTTTTATACACACAATTTTATACACGTTTTTATGTACACATTTTTATATACGTTTTAATACACGGTATTATGTACACGTTTGTATACACACGTTTTTATATACATTTTTATACATACATTTTTATACACGTTTTTTTTTTGAACGGCAACTTTTTATTAAAAACTAGCAAGGCGCTAGAAACATTATATCAAAATTAAATAAGGGTTCTTATACCAAAACTCCTTAGAGATAAAACTGGAACAACGATTAGTGCACCAATTAAAAGAACAAGAGACTATGTCGTCGAAGATCCTTGAACGCCTTGGAGGAACATCATCAAATAGGAGCCTATTCCGAAAGGACCAAATAGACCACCACGCTGTAAGAAAAACACCCTCCAATAAAGAATTAAGCTTAGACGAAAGCCGAGTTGAAAGAAACCAAGCATCCCAATCTGAAAAAGAAACCATTGCTGTCCATGGGAGATTCCACCATCGACAAATCAAAGATGAAAGATCTTTTGCCATCGTGCAACCAAAAAATAATTGTAGTGATACTAGTGATGTACTTTGTTTTGAGACGTTTATTACGCATGTTATGTAATTTTATTCCGCTAAATCGTGAATGTGACGATTGAAACTTGACCTTTTGTGTTTTACTTTTACTTTGGTATTTTAAATTCGAACTTTGACATTTTCAAGAGAATATTATATAAATTTATATTTGATGATGAGTAGAAACAAAAATAGTTTGACTCGTTTATCCGTTGCTTACAGAACATGATAAATTGGTAGGATCTTACGATCTCGATCCGATCTTACGATCTCGATCTTGCAAAGATAAAAACGATCCCAAGTGAGATCGCGATCTTGACAGCCTTGATTTAAATGACTTTGATATTTCCTTATGTCATCATTATGAAGATTTAAATATCATCATCTAGTTTATACTTGCCAATATAATTGTAAGACTACACTTTCGTTGAAATTTCGAATTATTTGAATGGAGAGACGAAATTTTAATTTGATTTCGAAAAATTTACTTACCAAAAACTTATGTATAATATGGACACCAAGCTCATTGGGCTTAGTTCATAATATACGCATATGGGCTCAGGCCCAATACAACAAATAGCCGGACTACTAAGCCTGACAAGGGTCACGCTCCGGATATTCCAAAGACGCACGTGAGTACCTTTAAAAGCCGCACCCGTTGCACCTCCGCGGACAAACACGGACTGCGGAAGGATACTCACGTCCGCAGACACGATTACACGTGGACCCTTGCCCGACAAGGGACCCACTCCGGCTACTAACAGTCGCAAGCGAAATATTAGGAAACCCTAGTATTAGGCTTGCCTATAAATAGGGGTCATTTCACACCCCAAAGAGGTACATTCTGTCCTATCATTAGCACACACACATACTCTGACATTCTCTTATTCTCTGACAAACATGTATACTTACTCTCACGCCGGAGCTTAATCGCGGGGTCCGCCCCGCGGTAAGGCTAACGGTTTACTCTCATTTGTGCAGATCACCTCTTCATTACTTGGATTAGTACAAGATCAACATCATAGCCTACTCCCTGGTCCAGCCCATTAAGCAATCCAAATTCCTATTCACCCCAACACGCTTTTTGTACTAACAAGTTGGCGCCATCCGTGGGACCCAAACATAACTGCGTTCCTCAAAAATACTCACCATGAGCAACCACGAACAACCTACCCCTAGCCATCCCAAGTCCGATGTGCGGAATACGGTAGGGAAAGACAAACAAACCCCCCAGGGCTCTGCGAGAACTACATCCGCTGTAGATCTCGAAGAATTCTGCGAAAAGCACTATGAGAAACTGCTACCAATCATGGCAGATAAGTATGAGTATGAGCGGAGAAAGAAAGAAAAGTTGGAGGAAGTGAAAGCGCGGCTCGACTTTGGCGAGGCTCGGAGGAAGAGCACTAAGGCGCAGGAATCAGCATATTCTGAATCTAGGACAATGTCGCCAAGAAGACAAAGACGTTCTCGCAGCCCGCGCCACAGTCCTAGCGTCTTCACAAGGTTAAGGCGTGAAAGGTCAAGATCACCGCGGCATGACCACAAGAGCAAGGCAAGAAGAGAAAGCACCGTATTCAAGAGACTTGGAAGCAGAGGACGGAGTGCGTCCGCGCACTCCGATAGCCGTCAGGAAAGCTCAAGGTATACGGAAAATCACTCTGAAAGCGAAGATAGTGAAGGGGGACACTGGAAATCTAAATCACGAAGGCAGAAGTCCAGTGTCGAAGATGACGATCTCTCCCAACCTTGGGTATGTGCCGAGACTGATCCGTTCACGTCTCGGATCCGTCACTTCGACTTCCCAAAAACACGAATGCCCAGTCATGTAAAAACATACAACGGAAGTGAAGATCCTGAAGATCACTTAAAAATCTTCCAGGCAGCAGCAAAAACGGAAAGGTGGGCCATGCCAACATGGTGTCATATGTTCAACTCCACACTCACCGGGAACGCTCGGGTGTGGTTTGACGATCTTCCTCCAGAATCCATAGACAGTTACAATGACCTGAGAGAAGCATTCCTGAAAAATTACCTCCAACAGAAAAAGTGCATCAGAGACCCCATAGTGCTCCATAACATCAAGCAAAGAGACGGAGAGTCCACAGAAGACTTCATACAAAGGTATAAGTCAGAAAGTGGGAATGTTAAAGGAGCACCGGAATGTATGAGAATCTCCGGATTCGTGCACGGAATCACTAATCCTGAACTTATCAAAAGATTTCATGAGAAAATTCCAAAAACAGTAGACGAAATGATGCAGGTAGCCACATCTTTCCTTCAAGGGCAAGAGGCGGCCTCAAATCAGGAAAGGAAAAAAGCCCCTCCGGCCTGGAAACACCAGGAAGGGGGTCACAGGCAGAATTTCAAAAAAGGGGGAGGCTTCCGCAGCCAACATAAGCAAGAGAAGAGGCCAGATAGGTTTACCCTTCTCACAAAAACCCCAAGGGAGATTCTGGCCTTGGAAAAAGGAAAGTTCAAAACCCTACCTCCAATGACAACCCCAGTTGAACAACGAAACGCAAACAAATTTTGCAAATTCCATAAAGAAGTAGGGCATAATACAGATGAATGCAACCATCTAAGAAGATAAATTAAGGATATGCTCAAAGCCGGGAAGCTGTCTCATATAATCAAGGAGCTAAAGCAAAATAGCGTGAAAGACCAACAGAAAAAGAAAGGTGAAACTTCTGGAAGAGAAACCTCAAGCGATTCTAATAATCCAGTCATGGCAAAAAATAGTGAGGCAAAAGATATCCCAAAGCTTCTCACCCGATCTCGAAATGTCATTCCCGTCTTTAGGAGACGATGAAGGAGCGGAAGGTCCCCTGATAATAGAAGCGGAGATCGGAGGCCACCAAGTGCACCGCATGTGCGTCGATGAAGGGTCATCCTTTGAGATACTCTATGAGCACTACTTCAATAGACTCCGACCGGAAATAAGAAATCAAATGATCCCAGCCACAATCTCGCTAGTAGGGTTCAGCGGCAAAATAAAATGGCCATTGGGACAAATAACACTTTTGGTAAAAATCGGGTATGACGAACACTCAACGTCAACATGGATGGATTTCATGATAGTAAGATCAACATCTCTATATAACAGAATCATTGGAAGACCAGGGTTACAGAAAATACATGCGGTCCCATCAACAACGCACAGAATGATAAAATTTCCAGTAACGAGAGGAATACTTATGCTAAGGAGCAGTAAAATCATTCCAATCGAATGTGCGATGGTCTCTGGACTAGAAGACCAACCCCTCCCAGTCAACAAAGTAAAAGAAGAAAGGGTCAAAGTGGCAATCAATCCGGAACACCCAGAACAGACAGTGATGATCGGTTCTAACCTTACGGAGAAAGCCAGAGTTAAGATGTGTAACCTACTTCAACGGAGTTTGGAAATATTCGCTTGGACCCCAGCGAATATGAAGGGCGTCCCAAGGCATATAGCGGAACATAGGCTGAATGTACGAGAAGGTTGCCAGCCGATTAGGTAGAAGAAAAGAGGCCGAGCGGCAGGAAGAAACATAACAATCAATGACAAAGTCAGTAAGCTGGTGGCAGCCGGGATCATAAGGGAAGTTCATTACCACGACTGGCTTTACAACCCAGTAATGGTAAAGAAACATGACGACAACTGGAGAATGTGTGTCGACTTTAAGGACCTCAATAAAGCATGTCCCAAGGACGGGTACCCCCTGCCAGAGATAGACTGGAAGGTTGAATCCCTATGTGGATTCCCCTTCAAATGCTTTCTGGACGCATACAAGAGCTATCACCAAATACAGATGGCAGAGGAGGACGAAGAAAAAACCACGTTCATCATAAACTAGGGCATTTTTTGCTACACAAAAATGCCTTTCGATCTAAGAAACGCCGGTGCAACCTACCAACGATTAGTAGACAAGGCATTCCACGGACAAATTGGTAGAAACCTAGAGGTATATGTGGACGATCTAGTCATCAAAAGTTGCACGGAGGATGAAATTTTCCGCGACATAGAAGAAACATTTAAAACTCTTAGAAAAATCAACATGAAACTAAACCCAAAGAAGTGCACCTTCGGAGTTGAAGAAGGAATGTTCTTAGGATACCAGGTCAATACTAAAGGCATTAAGATATGCCCAGACAAGGTGGATGCCGTACTAAACCTTCAATCACCAAAATGCCTAAAAGACGTGCAGAAACTAAATGGAAAGTTAGCAAGCTTAAACAGGTTTTTAGCAAAATCAGCGGAAAAATCATTACCATTTTTCAAAACTTTGAAAAAATGCATGAAGAAGAGTGATTTTCTATCGACAGAGGAAGGGGAAGCTGCATTTAGACAGATGAAGGAACACATAGCAAAGTTACCCATGCTCACCGCTCCAAAAGAACAAGAGGAACTCATCATCTATCTAGCAGCATCCAAAGAAGCGGATAGTGTTGTACTAATGACGGAAAGAGAAGCCAGGCAAATGCCAATATACTTTGTCAGCCAGGCGCTAAGGGGCCCGGAAGTTAACTACACCTCCATGGAAAAACTGGTGCTAGCACTAGTACATGCAAGCAAAAGGCTAAAAAGATACTTCCAAGCTCATCCAATAATAGTAGTAACGGATCAACCCATCAAAAACATACTGTCAAACCCAGAAGTCGCTGGTAGGATGCAAAAGTGGAGCATACAACTAGGGAAATTTGGCATACATTATAGGCCAAGAATATCTGTTAAAGATATCTGTTAAAGGACAAGTGCTAGCCAATTTTATCGTAGAAAGACAAGAAGAAGAAGGCCAGGACGATTCCACAAAGGAAGGCGAACCACTCCTGGCACAGTGGACCTTGTTCACGGACGGGTCATCTTGTGTTGACGGTTGTAGAGCAGGAGTGATACTCACGGATCCGGAAAGGGCAGAGTTTACGTACGCTTTACGATTTCTGTTTGAAGCAACTAATAATGAAGCAGAATATGAAGCTTTGATAGCAGGATTGCGGATAGCGGAAAAAATGGGCGTCCAAAATCTACAAGTAAACGTAGACTAGCAAACCAAGTAAATGGGACTTACATCGCAAAAGAAACAGATATGATCAAATACTTAGAGAAGGTAAAAACACTGGCTAGTACTTTCCGGGCGTTTTCAATAAAGCAAGTTCCAAGAAGCAAAAACAAAAAAGCAGATGCATTAAGCAAAATAGCATCTACCAGCTTCGCACATCTCAGCAAACAGGTGTTAGTAGAAGAATTGAAAGAAAAATCCGTGAATGAGATCGAAGTGCTCGCCGTGGTGGAGGAAGAAGGGGATTCCTGGATGACTCCGATTCATGAATACCTCACGGATGAAACTTTACCAGCGGAAAGAAAGAAGGCAAGAGCGATAAAACGAAAGTCACAACGTTTCGCCATCATCAACGGAATGCTGTACAAAAAATCCTTTCTAGGCCCATGGCTTCGATGTGTAGGACCTTCACAAGCAAACTACGTCTTGCGAGAAATACATGAGGGCTCATGTAGCATGCATGCGGGCACACGATCCGTCGTTGCCAAAGCTCTAAGGATTGGGTATTACTGGCCGACAATGCATAAGGACGCGAGGGCACTTATAAAAGCATGCCAGGAGTGCCAAGTACACAAACCTGTCCCGAGGATACCGGAAAGCTAGGACCCAAGTAGGAAGGCCCATACGAAGTCACATAAGCACTTGGGAAGGGATCGTACAGGCTAAAAGACCGCAACGGAAAAGAGCTTCCGCGGACCTGGAATGTTTGCAATCTTAAGAAGTGTTATATACACAAAATGTAAGCAGCTTACCCATACGGACTCCGTGATGGGAAGAGCATTTTTACTTTATTCCTTGTAATAACTTTTAAATATTGTGTAATATGTCTCTTAATTTCAATAAAAAAGTGAAGACTAGCTACCTTCACAAGTTATGCTTTGAAAAATTCTAATTTGTTACTTTGCAAAGTTATCTGTTATATGTGATTAAGCCGCGCACGCACGGAGCATGCCTCCAATAATGTTATTCCGCATAACAAAAAGGATGAGTAACCTACAAACAAAACTCAAAATGCATAAGAGGCATTGCAAGCCCGGCATTCAAACAAGCCTATTATAACATAGCATGTTAAAGAAAGCAAAAACTTTAATCATAGTATATCCGGATACAGATTATTGTAAAAGCATCATTGTAACTAAAGATAGCACGGATAAAAGTGTTTGAATATTTTGATTACAAAAAAATCCGCAAAGAGGTCACACGCGACCGCGGAAGAACAAGCAAGCAAACTCAAAGAACGTCTCTAGCTTCGTTCTCCAACTGAGAAAACACAAGATCACCAGCATCAACATCACCTTCAGTTGAGCCTCCAACCTTTCCCTCACCTTCGGGCCCCGGAATAACATCCTCCGGGACCGCACCCGCTAAGTCCGGGTTCTCATAATCCTCCACCAAGAGGAAAGGATCAGAATTGGGACGAATAACCACCGTGGACAAAGCCGTGGTAATAAGTGCCGTAACCGAAGGCTCAATAGAGGTCTCCGGGAGAATGGTCAAAGCTTCAGCGGATAAGGGGTGATCAATGGAAACAAATACATCTTTCAGAAAAGGAAGACGCTCAGTAAGGTTCCTCTCCATCTTCCGCACCCTACTGTGACAAGTTTCTAGAGCAACAGACAACGCTTGACTCCCAATCACAACCTTATCTTGCTTATGATGCACGAGAACCATCAACTGACCCACGTCAGGCTAAAAGTCAGTCATTCCTAAGACCTCAGCCACGGCATCGTCTAAACGAAGAAGATCCATAACATCCCAAGTACCGGCATCCTTCTTAGCAGATAATCACGGACAACAGAATTAAAGTCAGTCTCCGCGGAGGGATTATAAGCTTCAAGGTCACTTAGACATCTTTCAGCTTGTCCATGTTCAATTCCAGCGGCCAAGCCTCCTGTATCCCTTTCTCGATAGCACGGCTGAAAGCATTTTCAAGAGCCTCCATATACTCAGTAGAATTGAGACATTTAGCCATTAGAAGCTTCATGCCATGAGTCAACAACCATCTCCGCCCCGCGATGGCTTTAAGGAGGTGCGGATGAAAATTCTCCTGGAAATGCATACAACACCTGGTAAAGTCAGCATCAATCTCAGCCAATCTAGCTTCAAGAGGTTTCATAAGGTTATCCTGGAATTCCTCTAGCTGTTTCATGCTTCCCTCATACGTCTCCAGCTTCTCACGGAGACCCGCGGATGAAGTTTCCAACACAAAAATATGAAGAGGACAGTTAAGGATAGAAAAATATACATGATTCACAAGACTTTGGTTCTGAGACCTCAGAAGAAGAAGAGGAGATTCCCAAGATCCGAAAGTCGCGGTTTTTCTCAGCAATGATAGATTTGAGGCCTGTCACTTTTAATTTCAGAGCACTACGCTCTTGCTCAAGAAGGTCGTTGTGCTCCTTAGCGGAAGCAACCTCGCCTCGGAGCGAACCCTCAATAGCCTCGAGACTAGAAACCCGAGTACGGAGTTGAGCCACCTCCATAGACTCATCCTTCGCCTGCGAGACCTTAACTCCTCAATCTCCTTGTCCTTCACTTGCAACAAATATTTATTCTCCTCAGCAAGGGACTTCCATTCCCTTTTTTTTCAAAATATTATACTCAGCACGCATTCTCACCTCAGAACTCAAACTCAAATTGCGTGCGATAGACACATTGAACTCAACAAATAACTGTTCATGCACCATCCGCGCACAGTTATTAAAAAGCGGGAGTAAAATGATCAATCATATTAGCACATACCGTCCAGGTGTTCAGCTCAAAACCTTTAGTCACAGACCACTCAGGAATGTAAATCTCTTGCAAGTCAACGTCCGCATCCCCTCCCGCACGAATACTCCCAGCGACAAAATCACTGCCCGACTTCCCTGTAAAAAGGCTAAGAGTGCGATCCGTCTTGTCAGATGAACTAGAACCAGCAAAAATGGACGGAGTCGGCACATCCTTATCCTTGACAACGTCAACAGGAGTAGCGGTCGTAGTAGCAGCATTAGAAACAAAGGCCGTTACAGTGGTGGCCGTAGTCATCACCGGAGCGACAGACCTGACAAAGGAATCAACCTCAGGATCCGCAGATTTAGCACCTGAGTGATGAGAAGAATCGGATAGAACTACGAACCTCGCGGAGGGACCCACAGTTCGCAAAGAAGGACCAGTCACGGAATCAGTGTGATCTCCGCCCTCCTCCAAAGGTGAAGCTGTCACGGATGAAGTAATAAAAGGTAAGGTAGGAAGAGCTGGGACACCCTGTTCTACCGTTAACCGAGAATCTTGAAGCAACCTATTAAGAACACTAGGAGATTTACCTCCAGCAGCGGAACCACCAGTTGTTCCATAATCAGCCCTCAATCTCTTGGGCGGATGAGAAGCGGCAGGAGTACTCTCACTTCCGCGGGTAACCCTCTTTTTCTTTGAACGTTTAGGCCCGGATGCTTCAGTTTCAGCAACAATATTATCCGTGGTGGGCACGATTGGTTCAACATTACCATGACCGCCAACGGAAGCAACTTCCTGATCTCCACCACCGCTGCCACCTGCATCTTCAACAAACTCTCTTTCGATGCTAGCCGACAACTCCCTAGAAGGGCGAGGAACTGAGGTTGGAAGTAGGGTCACGGTACGATGCTTAGCCACGGTCACGATAGGCCTCTCATTCTCAGGTCCTTGCTCTCTCGACAATCCTCACCTTACGAGGGTCAGCGGTCCGAATAAAAACATTCAAATCCATCTCTGCAAAGGACAACAGGAAAAAAGAGTAAAGAAAAACAGAAAAAACAAAAACAATAATCAAAGTGTGTACGGAAAATAAGACCCACCCTCTCCGTTCTCATACTCAAAGCGGGGGTAAGTATCTTTATTCAAAAGGTAATTACGGCTTATGCCAACCTAGCAAAGAAATTCTTCTGGGAACCTAAGGAACGGAGAGGCTTGAGCAATAAGGGTACTAGCATGATCCACATTATATTCAGATATGGTGGGAGCTCGATCTTTAACAATGTTTGTGCCCGAAAACCAACCAAACCGAGCATTAGCAGGAACTACAAACTCATCCACCCAGAAAAAGTGGTCATTCCAATTCTTCACAGAGTCCAAATTCTTAGAATAACAAGCATGGATGTTCGGACGTTTGGTAAACCCAAACCAACCATTCTTATAATTGTGCATATAGAAATATCGGAACAGACCAACACTGAGATTAATATTACAAACGCGACACAAGATTTCAAAATGAGAAACCTTGGCAGACCCAAAAACAGACAATTGGGAGAACGGAATGCGAAAGTGAGTAAGAACAGACACAAAGAAGTTAGAGAATGGAATACGATAGTTGGCATAATCAAAGAACCGGGTATACATTCCAACTTTACCAGTCGGCCTTTCATGCATAGTGGCATCGGAACTCGGCAATTGAGGATGAACTTTCTCCGGAACAAAATATTTTGCACAAATAGCATCAAGGTATTCTTGTGTAAGAACACATTTAATGGATGTGATACTACCCATAATAAAAGAGAAGCAAATAGGTTAACCTGAATGTAAACGAAGTTCTAGAATAAGAGGTGCTGTGCAAATAAGGAACCTCCAAGTTTATCAACAATGGTGAAAAAGTAAAAGAGGTGAAAAAAGAAAACAGTGAAGCGCGAATCGACTATTTATACCCATGGTATATTTAATTCGAGTAAATGTCAGATGATGACACGTATCAACACACCTCCTTATCAACGGTGCAAAAAACAAAGTAAAAAGATAATGATAACAGCTGGATGTGGGGCCTAGACAGTCAAATCACGCAGAAGATGAAAGGACATGAGGAACCCACGTAACCAACGATAAATTGCCAAAGCGACACAAAAGACGCGGAACAAGATGGGAATAAAAGAAAAAATGCTCACGGAACTCTAGTCTAGTAACGCTTACCGCACGCTATAATTGTTACCGCGTATAATGAGTGAACTAGACTGGGGGGACTTGATGACGTATAATATGGACACCAAGCTCATTGGGCTTAGTTAATAATATACGCATATGGGCCCAGGCCCAATACAATAAATAGCCGGACCACTAAGCCCGACAGGGGTCACGCTCCGGATATGCCAAAGACGCACATGAGTATCTCTAAAGCCGCACCCGTTGCATTTTCACAGACAAACGCTGACCGCGGAAGGATACTCACGTTCGCAGACACGATTACACGTGGACCCTTGCCCGACAAGGGACCCACTCCGGCTACAAACAGTCACAAGCGAAATACTAGGAAACCCTAGTATTGGGCTTGCCTATAAATATGGGTCATTTCTCACCCCAAAGGAGGTACATTCTGTCATATCATTAACACACACACATACTCTGACATTCTCTTATTCTCTGACAAACATGTATACTTACTCTCACGCCGGAGCTTAATCGCGGGGTCCGCCCCGCGGTAAGGCTAACGGTTTACTCTCATTTGTGCAAATCACCTCTTCATTACTTGAATTAGTACAAGATCAATATCATAACCTACTCCCTGGCCCAACCCATTAAGCAATCTAGACTCATATTCACTCCTACACGCTTTTTGTACTAACAGAAATGACGCCTAGAATTGACACTATACATTAAATGTATATATGTTAGTGTTTAATTTCTATGAATGATGACAATAGAAAGAGGCAAAGAGCTAGCATGTACCGATGTACGTATATACATGTAACAAGTAAGCGGGTCACTAGAGTGATAATGGCGGCTTGGTAAAACTATCTATCATTACATTTACATGTAACAAGTTAGAGTCTATAATATATTTTATTTGGTCGTGTGTCATAAACATTACAGTTTATTTGAATTGCATCAAGAGATGTTTTTTGAATTTTCTCGAAGATTTAAACAAGATTCTTTGGATATTTCCTAGCAGATCCAATAACCGCAGCATCAGTTTGTCCAACATTCTTTTGTGTGTGATGAAGCCCTTTTGGGATCACAAATACGTCACCCTCTCGAACCACCTTTGAGAATTGGCGATTTTCAGGGGCAGATGTGTTGAAGTTAATTAGTATGCTTCCCTTAATTACTGTGAATATTTCAGTTGTTTCAGGATGGAAATGTGGAGGGATATAGTCACCCTTAGCAAAATCAAATAACACCATTGAGATACCAAGTGTATTTAGTCCTGGTATTTGATGATCATACACTTGAATAAATACGCTATCCCTCTCAGTCGTTGTAGTTGGTGGGGCTTGAAGACCGCTAAATGAGAAATCATCTACGCTTACCAACTTAGGATCTTTGCAAGGATAAATGCCATCTTTATTAGCTGCAACAGATTAATTTGTTTAGAAATCATTAGTATGTTTCCTATAATGAAATAAAATAAGATGCATAAAGCTATATATTGATATGTACCTTTCATGTTTCAGTTAGTGAAGACATATAATACGTACCCGGGAGAGATAAATTTGCCACACAAAGTGATTCGACCACCCAAACATTCGCAATAGAGCAAATTATCATGAAGACCACTAGGAGAAGAATATGAGAAGCCATGAGAAAACTCAAACGATGCATATGTATTGAACATATCGACCACCTTTTATACTAGAGAATTAGGTCAAGTAACATATATTTCGACAGAATTTAAGCTTTGTCTAAGTGCATGGTTTGAAAATCTAGTGGTGTGTGTGTTAAATCTTAGATTAAGTTAGCTGAGGACCTAAATTTTCTGTCTATTTCATAACATTCATTAGAAAGGGAAGTACCCTTTGTTTAACGTTATTGCTATTTTACTCTTATTTTTCATTCTGTGGTTCCCATGATCACATACACAGCAACATTATTTCTATAAGATATTCTGAACAGAAAGTATATGATCCTGAGAAGTAGTTACTTGATGCAATATATGGCATGCTCAAAATATAAGATGCACAAAAACCAAGCCTATAATTAGTAACCGTTGTTTGGTTTATTGAGCAATTGAGGCCGTAATTTCTATTGTATATAATACAAAGCCGGAAGTTCTAAATTAGCGTTAAATTTCTGGGACGAACCTGCTAATACTAATAGAACTTTATCTACGGTATGTTTTTCTCAGAGATCATTAAACGAGTGTTTTTGAAGCAACTAAATTCCTAATTTTTCTAACGCGTCTGATCTTGAAGGAGGGGCCGCCCCAAAAAAAAATTTACTAGCAACTAGATGTACACTTAATAGTTACAGACTATGTTACCAAACGCTTTATCAAAACTAACAGCTACTACTTTCGCCAAACATACCCTACGCATATTCGACAACTAGGCCAATAATCGTTCCTCGATGACATCACTCCTAGTCGATTCCCACAGAATACTACACACATCTACATATAGTAACACCTAAGACTTTAAAAAAAACTAGGGTTTATGAGATGTAAGTATAAGATGTTGAGGTCTCATTCAATCCGCTCCTAAATAAGTGGATTAGTCGGCGAAAAGGACGGAAACCGAAAAAAGAATGCAGAGTAACATAAATACCTTGATCATCTCTTCATGAATACCAACATGAGAATAAGACTGAAAATAAGCTTTGTCAAACTCCGTACAAGCATATCTGATTTGAGTCTTGAAACCCTACTACGAAAGCTGCGCCGCGTGTTTATTAGCCGAAAGTGGGTTCATTTTGTCCGGTGGCGCCGCCCATGGTTGCCGTTACTACTCCCTTCCATTATTAATTGAACCTAATTTTGTGTGGACTTGATTTGGCCGGGAAAGTACAAGCAGAACCCAAAATAGGTTCAATATTTTATTTATGAGGGTGTTTGGGTGGGTGGTTTACGGGTATGGAAACGTGGGAATCACTTTAATATTTACATATTTTTTTAATTTTTTTTTTTGGGAAAGGATGCGAAATCTACAAAAGTAGGCTTTTTTAAACCCTTATCGGTGATGGGTGCCGTTTCTATACCTATACTTATAGTGATTTCAAAAAACAAATCAAACGTCTCTTAAGTACTCGCTACTAGTGTGCATTAGTTTATTGAGTTTAGAGATAGTTGTTTAGCATTGCATTTTCAAAACAAGTCACACGTGCTTTGTGTTTTTTTTTTGTCATTGTTTGATCTCTCCTTTCTCACTCGACAGATAAAGTCTTTTTGTTGCACACTCATTTGTCGAAAGTTTTTCTAAAAGTAATCATTTTATCCTCGGGAGTTTTTCTTACATATGGTTTAATCTCCAAACACTTCCATCAAGTATAATTGTCACAGACTGACCTGAATGATTCATCATGTATTTGGGAAAATTTATTGGAGTTGGAGAGTGAGTTTAAATTATAAGCCGAAGGCTAAAGTTTTTAATTCTATAAGAATTTTTAGCGAATTAGTTTGAGTTAAAGCTTTCTATATTTTAAGTTTTTTTTTGTTCATCCATAACATTTTGAAATATATTTAAGTAATTAACTATGTATAAACTCTACTCATTTCTTTAAGGTTGTTTGTCATAGCACTTTGGTCTGGGTTTTTATTTGACAAGATGTAAATCAATTGTTTAGTTGTTTCTTTAGAAAGGGGAACGAGGGCAGGACTTAAAAAATGATAGATGTTCAAGTAGCCAAGTTTGAATGTGTGTTGTGAGATTAAGGGGGTGTTTGGTTCGCCGTAATTGAATGTAATTGGATGTAATTGTAATCTGATTACATTACGTAGGCTGTTTGGTTCGCAGAATGAATGTAATTGTAATTCAGATTACATTACGTAAGCAGTTTCGTTTGCGTTGTAAGAGATGAAATTCATATTACATTGAAAGTTGGATGGAAAGTTTTGAATTACGTTCTAGTTCAGTATTTTATACTTTAAATCATCAGTATTTATTATTATTATTATTATTATTATTATTAAAATAATAATAAATATTAGTATTTTATATTAATTATATTATATATTTTATATTAATTATATTATATATTAATATATTAATATATTAATATTATTTATTATTATTATTATTTATTTTATATTATATAATAATAATAATATATTAATTATATTATATATTTTATATTATATATATTATATATTTATATTATATATTAATTATAGTATATATTTTATATATTTTATATTATTTATTATTATTATTAGTATTATTATTATTATTATTATTATCGTTATTAAGTTTTTTGAATTTTTTTTGAATTACATTACGTTGAGTTTCAACCAAATACAGTGCCACAATACATCAATTATTATTCTAACCAATGTTACAAAAAAAGGTCTACAAGGCCGATTAATCACCACCTAGGCGTTACAAGGCCACCGCCCTTGCCGATTTATGTAATTGCGCCAAACAAATAGGTCAACTGTGGTCAACGGCGATCAACGGTGGTCAAACTTGTCAGAAACCTATTAATCTTGTCGGAAGTACCTAAAATTCACCGTAAACTTGTTTTGATCAATTATAGTAACTTTTTAAATCTATTACAAGTTGTTTTTTAGAAAAAAATCCTGCCAATAATACCTAAAAGTCGCCGAAAATACACAAAACTTGTCAAAAATGCCCAAATTTTGCTATAAATGTCAATCCGATTAATCCCGCCTAGACCGATTACCAGCTACAAGGTGGTCGAATGCCCGGTTAACGATTCACGATTTTTGCAACCTTGATTCCAACACATTCCAATTCAACACATTCCAACTCTTTAAATTACAATTCATTCAAATTACAATTCACTTAACAAATTACAATTCCTTCAAAAATATACTGCGAACCAAATGCACCCTAAATGTGCCACTTATCATCCATCTCTTTATCTCTCTTTACATTTGAATATATAATAACATATTTTATTATAAATTTATTACTCGTATTTTATAACATAGTTGGATACCCGCGCATAGCGGCGGCGATAAAAATTGCTAACCCAACTCGCTCCGCAATTCCCTACCCGCTTAGAGAATTCGTTTGTTTGGGTTTCCGTAGCTTTCCCGCAACATCATATTAATATCATTCTCGTTTGTATAAAGACTCACACTCTCTCTTACCCATCAAACATTGTCTCCAAAAGTATATATATCTTTTACGAATCAAGTTTGTATTCAAATTAAAGTTAAAGTTGTTTAAAAATTCAAAATAAACCACTAAAAATGTGAAAAGCTAAAAATTTATAAAAATATATCAAAATGGATGTTGAATTAAAGATCACGAAATTTTAGAAAATACGGTGAAATTAAATCATAAAAAAAATAAATAGATAAAAAGATATATCAAATTGAAAATAAAAGTGATTTTTTAATTAAGAAGTGACACATGTCACTCTATGATGTGATTTTCTAAAATAAGATGGATGGTCAAGATTGCACCTCCTTATCTTAATTTTTGATGGGACCCACATTGTAAATGCTTTATATAATAGTATAGATTTAACTTTGTTAAATAATATTAGTTTATCTCTCATATATTTTTATCAAACTTATACTAAATTTTTGAATCTCATATCAAATCTAAGGGTCTGTTTGTTTGATACCTTTGTGTGTTGGATTTGGCATGAAGCCCAATTTCAATTGTTTTGTACCAAATTGTCAGGATTGGGACTGAGTACTAAAATATGTTATCTAGGAATCCTGAGGTATTTCTCTACTTTTATGGAAGATATCTCTTAAAGTAGGCCTATTGTTAATCTCCATCTCTCATATATCATTTTTTTTCTTTTATTATAATAAAAATAATTATATTCATTTAAAAATAAATAATATATAAATTTCTTTTATTTTTCTCTCTTTTTTTATAAATTAATATATATTCTCTCTCTCACATCAAATCCAAATCCAAATGCTAATCCTAAACTCATCTACAAACCAAACGGACCCTAAATCTACACCCATAAACATATCAAATGCACCCTTAGTTTGAACTTATGAAAGCTTATAGCTATAAAAACTTCAGTAAGCTAAGATAACAATTATGTTTAGTGTTGCAAAACAAGGTCTACAAGGCCGATTAATCGCCAATTAGACTCTACAAGGCCACCAACATTGCCGATTAATGTAAAAGGGTCAAACAAATAGGTCAACCGTGGTCAACGGCGATCAACGGTGGTCAAACTTGCCGGAAAACTTCTAATCTTGCCGGAAGTACATAAAACTCACCGTAAACTTGTTTTGATCACTTATATTAACTGTTTAAATCTATTACAAGTTGTTTTTTAGAAAAAAACTTGCCAATCATATCTAAAACTCGACGGAAATACACAAAACTTGTCGGAAATACCCAAATTTTTGCCAAAAATGTCAATCCGATTAATCGCCGATTAATCCCGCCTTGACCGATTACAAGCTACAAGGTGGTCGACCGCCTCGCTAACCATTCACGATTGTGTTTGATAAAAGTTGAGTTTAATTCCCTTATGAATACCTAACAATGGGTTAAAAAAATTCAGAATTCTGTGAATTTTCATAATACGAAACATCACATTCAATTATATCTAAGTCACATTATTTTCATTTGGTTAGTTTGTGTTGCTCTATAGCTCTTAGGTATTGGTATATATTCATGTCATTTAGGTAAAGTTTAAATACCTTGGTCTTTAGGAAATTAGGTATGGCAAAACTCAATTTGATCCACTAAACTCCCTCTGAATTCAATTCAGGCTGGCCTCAAAAGAGACTTTAGGTTCATGACTTCATGTGGATCTATTATATGTTTTGGTCCCCTCAGGTCCATCTAGATGAGCTCTGTCATAAATATGTTTAAGCCCATAATACATGACTTAAGAATTTAAGATGGTTTTGTCAATTTTAGTTATGCTTTTGGTTATTATAGTCATTGTGTTATACTATTCTACTGATTTATCTGATAGTTTTGAAAACTATATTTTTTTAGAGTTTTGCTAAAAATAGCTCTAGGGGATATGTTTAAGAAAAAAAAATGCATAATTGATGATACATAAAGTCGGTTGAGAGAGGCTATATAAAGGCTATTATTGAAGGTAGAATCATTTAATGAGTGTATGAATATCTTAAGCGTAGCCTTAGTGCTCCGTCTTAGTCACATACAATATTTTTTGGTCCATTTTTTCTGATTTGATAATACTTGCTATTTTGTTAAGTATGGTTAAACAGTATTATTATGACAGCAAGAAACTAGTTACTTCTAAAACAAGTAGAAGACTGTATCCATTTGACTACACTTTGGGTGAGTTCCAACATTCTTGACCCATTAAAGAGATAAATTTAACATGAATCGACCCATTTGACTAGTACCCAAAATTTCAAACATGCAAATGAAAAGAAGAGGTATAACTGCTAAGAAATATCAAACAGTTTTTGCCTACAAAAGATTTACAACAAGACAATCGACCAGAACTCAATTTTATTATGAAAGAAACTCTACAATGTACAGATTTTTAGTCTTCACATTTTACTTACAACAGTTAGAAAAATGCTATGCTCAACAAAAAATGAAAGTAATGCCTATTCAAAAGTAACCAATCATACGATCACCAAGTCAATTTGATTAGATGAACTTCCCAACCAAAACATATGCACAAACTACAGAACTCGAAACAGCAGATTCGCCCATCTAGTTTTCTGGTATAGTATCCAATGGTCCCTGAAATATACAAAAAAGTGTACTCGTTAAGTTTACAAATCGATATAGTAGACAAGTAGATCGAATGAAAATGAATCAATTTACCTGAGGAGATTGTGACTCATTGTTTTTATCAGTCTCCTGGTCACTAGCTAACGTGCCAGAAGATGGGCCTTCTTTAGGGTTCCACTTAATAGGTGTCGTCTGTTTGGAAGAAGCAGAAGGTAAAGTACGCCAGAGCCATGAGTCTGATGGTGATTGTGGCAATGGCGGAGGTGCATAAAGCTCATACAACTTTTGTTCATAACCTTTCATTTTCTTATCACAACTTGTATACTCAAACTCATCTGCATCAAATTCAGTATCTGTCCAGCCTTCTGTTTTCATATCATGTTTTGATTTCTCAGCACAGGTATCTGACTCAAATGATTCATTAGCACTGGATTCCGGTTTTTCATTTGATGGAACTGAAGCTTCTTTTGGCGATTTGACCACATGAACTGTATCCACATAAAGGGTCTTCTCAACAATGGAATCTTGACCATTTGTTATGGTTTCTGGTTCGTTCTTGTTCTTATCAGCCTCGTTCTTGTTCTTATCAGCAAGTAATTCCTTAAAGCTCACACCTTTTTTGTTTGCACTCGAAGGGCTTTGTTCAGAGACAGTAGATTGAGACGGTCCACTAACAGTAACAGAAAGCCCAGATCCCTGAAGACGATTGTACAGTTTTGACCCTTCTAGTTTTGCTGGTTCAGTGGAGTCTTTCTTCACAACACCATTTAAGGCTCGATGCTCGTGTATAGCGATCCTGGCAGGCTAAGATTAAAAAAAATTAAAAAAAAAACTTGATTAGCATTAATTAGTTATACAGAAATTAATATACAATAATTGAAATACAGGTATCTATCAGATATACCTCATTTTCAGATCCACTGATAGAACTAACAGAAGAAGAGCTAGGTCCGCTAGGATGAGTTTTATTACCAGCAGGAGAAATCGGTAATCTAGTCTTCATACACATACCACGAACTGGATTCGCAGAGCAAAAACCTCGAGGGATTAATCCACAAAATTTAGATGATTTATTTCCAAGTATTTTGAGATCAGAATCACTGTCATCAGCACTTTCTTCTTCTGATTCTTTATTATCAGGAGTATCGTCCTCTATGAAATTTGGTCCATATCTAAGTTGACCCTTCTTATCATCTGTATTGACCAACTTTTTGACCTCTCGTGGCTTCTCTTTAACGACATTTTTCTTCAAAGTATGTTGAGGTACATCTGTAGTCATTGCCTTTGCAGCTGGAAGAAAACGCCTCATCATAAAATCCCGCATCTTTGAATCATCAGGACGGCTCCCAGGTGATATCACATTCGACCCAGATCCACTTACACCGCTCACACTGCAATTATAAAACGACGTTTCACCCCTCGAAAGTGTATCAAGTGCATCCATATATGCTTCATCACTATCTGATTCATGATGATGATCATTATCATCCCTTGAACTAGGACTTCCATTCCTTGCTATATTAATGACATTGGGAGCTAGATCTTTCTTTACAGGCTTCAAAAACCGACCAGGAGGAAGCTTAGGAATGGTAGGAGAGTATTTCTTGGTTGGACTTATTTTATTTGACTCATTCTTGGGTCTTCCGGGACTTTGTTCCCAACCAAAAGGAACACTCCCGGAGTTCACCAACAGGCCTGAATTCAATTCTGGTTTAGAAATTTCTATGGTAGGCTTAACTGGAAGACGGTTTCCATTTTCTTTATTGCTCGGTGAGGTTGACATTGACAAGGCTCGCCTCACTGACAGAAGTGGCCGACTGATGTTCAATCGATTGTTATCCATTGAAATCACAAACAGTTTGACGAAACACACTGCATATACACACAAATTCATAACTACTTAGTCATACTATACACGATTCAAAATAAGAAACTTCACACTAACTTTAAGTATAACATCTTAAGATTAGCAACAAAATCTATCAAAGCATGATACAGAACATACACAGTATTCAACTTCTTTCAAAAGTATTGTACCATCTTAAAACTTCATGCTGTATTTCGCAATGCTATGGTTTGGAGGGCTTAATCTTACATCTTTGTGATATCCATGTATCTCACAATATACTCTAATCCATGATTCTAAGAAGTGTTAGCTATCGTGTTTTATTAAATCATCTAATTATCGCATATAAGCAGTTTCTAGTGTTCAGATATAGTGAAGCCGATCATATATCTAATTATTCAATTAATATCATCTAACTATTTCTGAAAACACTATCTATCAGATTATTTGGCGTCTAGAAATATATTCAAATAACTGATAATTTAATCATCATCACAAATTCAAAAAACATAAACACATCCAAACACTTTCTACCTGTATCGCTAATTATTTGATTCTAAATATATATCTTATCCCGTAAGTAAATGCAAAACGCAACACAACTTATAATCTTCTATTCAAGAAATCATCAACCAAACACGCACACAATTTACTCTTTTAAAACGCAACACAAAACTTAGTATCTTATTCAAGAAATGATCATTTCATAACAAGAAATCATTAACGAAACACACAATTGAACTAACTTCATAACAATCAACTAACACATTATTAAATCCCTACATTCAACTTTAACCATTCTTGCCCAAACTTGTCAAAACTTAAACATGATTAAGACTCAGTACTGCATCAGAGACGATAAACAACAAGAAATCATCTTTTCATAACAAAAAATCAGTAACCAAACACACAAAAACCGGTTAACGCAAATAACTAACTTCTTAACAGAACAAGAATTCCTCCCCAAATTTCTCACATTAAAACAAGAAAACGATCAAATAAATGATTAATCAAATAACACATTCATAAACACATAATGAGATTTTTTATCTTTTATCCAAGAAACCATCATTTTATAAAAAGAATTCATTCTTAAATCAAAAAGCACGTCTTGACACATTTAACTAACTCCAAACCATCAAGACAGAACCCATATTTCACATCCAAACATATCTACCTGTATCGTGCTGCCAATGATTATAAAATCCAACATATCACAAAACCACGTTTAAAACCAACCACAAAACTTAATCTTTCATTCCAGAAACTTATTATTCCATAACCTGTAGCAAAGAATCATCAACCAAATACACACAAAACTTAAATCTTTTTAAAACGCAACACAAAACTTAATCTTTTATTCAATAAATTACAGTAGCACTTCTTAACAAGAACTTATTATTCGTAAAACAAGGAATCATCAACCAGACTTAATATTTTAAAATGAAACACGAAACTTAATGTTGTAATCAAGAAACTATCATATCATGCCAAGAAATCATTAAATTTAACTAACTTCATCATACTCAGTGATGCATAATAGACGATAACCAACAACATATATATTACATAATGAATAACATTGAAAATTTAATAATCTATCCAAGAATTCATCTTTACATAACAAGAATTCATTAACCAAACACACTAAAAAACAATCAACTAATAACACATTATCAAATCCCCTGTAATCAAGACTTAGCAATACAAAAAGATACCTTAAAGAATTATTCGTGAATGAA
Organism: Tanacetum coccineum; assembly: GCA_026074375.1. NCBI lineage: Eukaryota > Viridiplantae > Streptophyta > Magnoliopsida > Asterales > Asteraceae > Tanacetum > Tanacetum coccineum. Next base: position 102,920 of record BQNB010000388.1, on the reverse strand, counting down.
TAAAACAGAGTGTTTGATGATGAAGCATAAACCCAGTTAGACGCTAGTAATGTTGCTTGGTTGTTGTTATTAACCAACTAACTAATTAACTGATTGCGTTAATCAACTCAACTTCTTATTAACGCAAACGTGTTAAATTTTTGAATGTATCAACTCAACTGTGTGTTTTTGTGATTACTACTAGTTGTTTTGGATCATGTGTTTTTATTTAATACTAGTGTGTGTGTGTGAATGGTGTGTGAGAGAGAATATTAAAGTATAAAAAAGTAGCGGTTACTACACCTCTCTGTGAGTTTGTTAAATGAGTAACTGGCAGATCTTGCCTCACTTTCCTTTATTTAACTCTCTCCTTGGTCAACACCTCACCCCCCTTCAACTTTTATTTTTCTACTCGTTTTTTTTAAATTCTATTTGTAGCCCAAAACTCAATCTCAAAATGTAATCTTATCTCAAACAAAATATTTGGCTAAAGTATTTTAGGACAACTTGCGTGCAGAATTTGACACGTGGCAAAAAAGTACACCAACTGTCGTACTTCTGGGCAACTTGATCTACTTTTTGCCAAAAGAATAGAATTGCATTTTACTCTTTTTTTTTTTGCTACAAATGGAATTAGCCATTTTTATTATTATTTTAATGTTTATTGGAGCTTTTGATTTGTACATGGTTCAGAATTAAAATTTTGATTAGATTTGTTTTTGAATTTAAATTTTGATTTGAATTTGTTAAAAGTAAATGAAGAAAAATATTGAATATATGTTTTATAATTTTATTAAAATAAAAAAATTAATATAGTAATGTTATAAGAGATGAAAGTTGTGCGTACCATTAAAACCCACTTAGCTTATGAGGATTGAAAAAGTGTGAGACTGTCGGGTATGATAGCCAATTTCTGATCTCGTGCATTGAAACAAACAAACTTTTAATTCTTTAAAGTCAAATCCAAAACCAAAAGGTGTCAATCAAACGGGCCCGAAATCTTTGTAAGAGAACTAAGTGTCGTCGACGATGTTATAACAAATTATTGTCACCTCGGTTTTTTTCTCTATAACTCAGAACTTATAAATTAATCTAAAAATATCCTCCATTATCTCTTAAGTTATACGACACCCCCGAGCCCTCACAATTTTCAAAATAAAACACAAGTAAAAAAAAGTGATGGCCTGACTGCTGAATTTGGCGTCAATCCCTATAACATGAGGTCTCATATAGTCTCGTACCATAAAACGACACCATAAAGCAATATATAACACCTCATACCGTATGCTCTAACCGTCAATAAAACACCTCTTAAATTTTGAGTTGACTTGCACACACTGATTTTTTATTTGCACACATTTTGTACATTTGTTACATGATATGTAAGCGTGTTGATAAATGTAAATTAAAATGAGGTATGTACAAATCAATTTTCATCAAGAACATGTTGGGATTTTAGATCTAATTAACCATTAAACTTATTACGAGTACGCAGCGGAAAGATCAAACACGTATAGAACTTATACTTAACAAGGGATTGAAGATGTGTACCTTTTAGCAAGAAATGTTACACTGCTTTAGCAATAAACGTTACACCGTCTTCAATATACGCGTGTGTATAACACCACGTGAAACCACCAAGGATCAAAAGAATAATCCCTCTAAGTTTACACACACAATACGTTCTTAGCAAACAACGTGTATGCTAGTACTAGTAGTGTTTAAACCAAACGATCACTTTCTTCATCTTTGAATCAATCAACATACGAAACACCTTCTTCTTGGTTTAATCGTAACTCCAAAAACCCTAAAGGGTTGTTTGTTTGATCGCACAACAAGGAGAGGAGAAAAACCAAAAACCCTCAAGAGTTTTGAGGCTTGGTCGAACAACAAGAGAGACAAGGGAGATATTAGGGATTAAAGTTATGAGCTAATGAAAACCCCTAGACCCCTATTTATACACCTCTTGACTTGGCAAGCAAGCAAGCTCTCCCACCTCCTCTTGGAGTGGGATTCGACCGACCATAAGGAAAGAAAGGGGAAAAACCAAACTTTCCTTTTTTTCCGGTTTTGCATATTAGTCCTTGCACTTAACATTTAATGACTAATATTTAATCTTGTTAACTTTTAACAATCGTTTGTTAAATCACTAAATAATATATTACATTAATATATTAAATACGTTGTTCTACATATTAACGTATGCGTCCCCTTAGGCTCGAATAAATTCCCGAACATATATAATTTATATTTGTTCATATTCCAACAGCTCCCACTTGGACATGTATAAATTAGATAATAACATTGGTAAGCGTCTAGCAACACGCCAATGCTCACAAAAATATCCGAGTGTGGTTTTAGAAAGACACGGATAAATGATTTATGAATTTACAATCCCTTTGTTTCTGATACCGTGTTAAAAATGGATATGGATCAATGTCATTCCATTATTTAACGATTCTGTTTCTCGTATATGTAACTAATCAAGATTACCAAAAATCAGTGAGACATATCTTCAGGAGTTTTTGGGTACGGCCATACACACATCTGATTAATTCTACAAGGGGTCCAGTGGCATCATTCTTTAACTATTGAAGGAACAAATTCTATATTAACTACGTGCCAAGTCATCATGTTTCAAAATCACTTCTGAAATAGCCTTTATTAGTTATCTATTTTTTAGGATAACTTAGACTAGATCAAGAAAGATTATCCACATATACAAGACCTACTTGTATCTCAAGTCTAAGGATTTTGTAAATAAAATCACTTACAAGAATTACTTAATGACGACGATCCATAAAGTAATATTATTGTTGTGGGGAAATCTAATACTCATCTTATGAATATCATGTGAGTTTAGTGGACACATCCTTAATATCTATAATATCACCAATCACTCAGAATTGTCTTAATTTAACAATATATCCATATTGTTAACCGACAACGGATTAATTTAGAATAATAACTATTATTATTCATGGATTTAAACATGCAAATATATGACACAATTTAAGATAAAAATAACAAAAATACCAAGTATCGTTATCATAAAATAAATTGTTCAAACATCCCTTATCCAAATACTAAAGCACAGATCTACATGAAACTACTAGCTAAACGAAGTCCCATGCTCCTAGCACGTTGAGTAAGCTTTCCTTAAGACAAAGCCTTCGTAAAAGGATCAGCCAGATTGTCATCTGCGTGAACTTTAAGGAATCTTATTTCGCCCAGTGTAATACTCTCACGAACATAATGATATCTCTTATGGTAGTGATTGGCGCCTCTCTGAACTCCCGGTTCGTTAGCAAAATGAAGTGCGGCTGAATTATCACAAAACATTCTAATAGGTTCATTTATTGTTGGTACTATACCAAGCCCTGAAATAAACTTCCTAATCCAAACATCTTCCATCTCTGCTTCTTAAGCAGCTATGTAATTCAGCTTATGTAGCAGGCATTGCAGTATTACTTTACTTGGAGCTTTTCTAGTCTGCCGCGCTTCTGTTCAAAACAAAACGTATTATGTCAGAGATTTCATATCATCTATATCGATCTCAAATCCAGCATTGCATTATCAATCAACTCGAAGTTCAGCTTTCGGATTTCCACCATAAACCAAGAACATATCTTTAGTATTTCTTAAATACTTAAGAATATTTTTCACAGCAGTCCATGACTTTCACCAGGATTCTGTTGAAACCGGCTTGTAATATTTTGCGCGAACGGAACATCAGGTTTAGTGCATCTTACTACATACATAATGAAACCCACTGCCAAAGCATAAGGTACATTTTGCATACGCTTCACCTCTTTAGGTGTTGAAGCACCTTGTGTTTTGTTCAAGTCAAGTCTTTCTTGCATAGGGATATGACCACATTTAAAATTATCCATTTTATTTCTCTTTAAGATCTTATCCATGTAAGCATTTTGACCAAGTCTAATTAAACGCTTTGACCTATCTCTGTAGATTTTTATTCCAAGAATAAATGTTGCTTCCCCTAAATCTTTCATAGCAAAACACTTTCCAAGATAATCCTTTACACTTTGTAAACTTGGAATGTGATTTCCCATGATGATTATGTCATCAACATACAAGATGAGGAATGTAACATTACTCCCACTAGCCTTTTGATATATACATGGCTCATCAAGATTTTGATCAAAACCAAACCTTTTGATTTTCTTATCAAATCTTTTATTCCAGCTTCTTGATGTTTGCTTAAGATCATAAATAGATCTTTGAAGCTTGCATACTTTTCTGGGATGATTAGGATCAACAAAACCTTCAGGTTGTACCATATAAATGTCTTCATCAAGATAACCATTTAAGAAGGCAGTTTTGACATCCATTTGCCATATCTCATAATCATAGTACGCCGCTATAGATATGAGAATCCTAATAGCTCTAATGTCAGCGACGGGTGAGAACGTTTCTTCATAATCAACCCCGTAGAGTTGAGTATAACCTTTTGCTACAAGAGGAGCTTTATAGGTATGTACAATACCATCCATGTTAATCTTTTTCTCAAAAAATCCACTTACTCCCAACAGTCTTATAGCCAGGAGGAAGATCAACCATGACCCATACCATATTGTCCATCATGGATTGTATTTTCGTATTCATAGCATCGATCCACTTATTAGATTCAGAATCTAACATCGCAACTTTATAGCTATTGGATTCATTAAGATCCCCTAGACTATGCTCCTCCGCTTCTACATTTAGACATAAATGATCTGGAGCTCGATGTGTCCTTTCGGACCTACGAACCGGAATCACTTCCTCTTGAGGTGGTTCAAAACCTTCAACCTCCATAGGAATTTTGCTAGTGATTTCAGAAGGTGATGTATCTTCATCTTGAATTTCTTCAAGATCTATGGCCCTCCTACTGACTTCTTGAGTTATGAGTTTTTTCTCAAAGAACTCAGCATACCTCTCAACACTATTTTGTTTTCAGATGGGAGTAAAAATAGTAACCCATCATTTCCTTTGGGTATCCTATAAAGATACACTTAACATATCTTTATTGGAGTTTGCCATGCGTATCCCGCTTTACAAGTGCCTCACATCCCCAGACCTTTAAGTAAGATAGGTTAGGAACTTTTCCATACCATAATTCATATGGAGTCTTATCAACCTTCTTGGTTGGAACCATATTGAGAATGCGTGTTGTAGACTCTAGAGCATAATCCTAAAAGGATAACGACAGAGTCGTAAGATTCATCATTGATCGTACCATGTCTAACAAAGTACGATTTCTCCTTTTAGACATGCCATTGTGTTGTGGTGTGTATGAAGGAGTAAGTTGTTGGACAATTCCACAAGCTTTAAGATAATCTTTAAACTCTTGGCTTATGTATTCGCCACCTCAATCTGATCGAAGAGCCTTGATTGTCTTCCTGAGTTGATTTTCCACTTCATTTTTAAACACTTTGAATGTTTCAAAGACCTCATGTTTATGTTTAAGAAGATAAACATAACCATAACGACTATAATCATCCGTGAATGTAATGAAGTAGCTAGCACCTTGTCTTGACACATGTTTAAGTGGACCACACACATCAGAATGTATTATTCCAAGAGGATCAGTCGCCCTTTCGAGATGATGTAGAAATAATTTCCTTAAAATCTTGCCCGATAAACAAGATACGCATTGATCAAATGACTCATCATCTGTTGATTTTAAAAGCCCTTCATATTGCAGCTTTTCAATACGTTTCTTACTTATATGAGCAAAACGGCAGTGCCATAGATAAGTAGAGTCCAAATTATGTTTGGCTCTTTTAGTGCTAACATTATAAATAGAATTAACATTTGGTACAAGATCATACATATCAATTTTATAAATACCATTACTGGGAATAACATTAAAATAAAACACATTGTTCTTTAGAAACTGAATTCCAAAATCCACAAAACACTAGACAAATCCATTTTCTACCAACGGTGAACTGAAACAACACCTCTAGTTATAGAAGGTGCATAATGACAATTGTCTAAAAAATCACAAGGCCATTAGGCAAAACTAAGTCATAACTTCCAATAGCTTTTACTTGTGCACGAACACCATTGCCCTCGTACAAATAGAGTGCTCATTGTTTCAGTTTCCTTGCTTCTCTAAACCCCTGTTTTGTAATATAAATATTAGTACCACAACCAGTGTCATACACCTAGGATTTGTTAGGGAAAGCAAATAATTTTATTGTGAAGATACCTGAAGAACTGGCAGAGCCAACTTGCTTCTTTTTCTTCAACAACTCAGCAAGATAGACATGACAATTCCTCTTCCAATGACCCACCTCCTTGCAGTGGTGGCATGTGTCATCCTTAGCTGGGTGCTCTTTAGCAGAAAGCTTAGGGATTTTAGGTTTAGGGATATAAACTTGTTTATCATTTCCCTTGCCATTAGCTTTACCCTTGCCTTTAGCTTTAAGCGATTTCTTTTTGGCCTTCTGGATTTTATCACTTTTAATCATAATTACTTGTGATGTTTCAGCCTTTTTATGTAAACCCTTTTCATACTCAATGAGCATAGCTTGTAGTTCACCAATCGTCTTCCCCATGTTATGCATATTGTAATTTCTCATAAATTCCGCAAAATCTTTAGTAAGGCCGTTTAAGATAATACCAACTATAAGATCTTGTGGTAGCATGTAGCCAAGACGTTCCAGTTAATCTACATATCCTTTCATCTGTATGATATATGCAGCAACTGGTTTACCCTCCTCTTGTTTGCAAGCATGGAAAGTTTAGATTAGGTCAAACCTCTCCACTCCAACTTGTTTTCAAACATAGCTTTAAGCTCTTTTATCATGTCATATGGTGAGGAGTTTTCAAACTGTCTATGAAGCTCAGGAGTCATACTACCGAGTATAAGACAAGCAACCTCATTATATGCATCATAAATTGCATTCCATTGTGACAACACTTGTGCATCGGAATCAGCAGCAGGAGCCGCGGGTAATGGCTGTTCAATGACATACATTTTCTTTTCAACTCTAAAGACTAACTTAAGTTGACGAAACCAGTCATTGAAATTATTTCCAGAAAGTTTTCTCTTTCAAACATCGACCTGAAAGCCGAATGGTTTATGTTTTGAACAGGTTGTGCCATCTACAAAACATAGTTAAAGTTCAAGAATTAGTATTTTCGATAAAACTTCTTGAAGAAAATTAACTACCCATGTTTAATCAAATAAACAATTAATTTTCTAAAGACTAGGATCCTACTTGACGTACCACCACCACATCAGTTGATCTGCTAGTGATGGTGTACTCAAAAGGTAATTGACGATCAATAATTGCCACCGGTGCAATTCCTAGAACCATATGAGACTTACTTTATTACAATAATATTCTAGTAAGCATGTTTTATCCCATCTATGCCTCGATTTAAGGTCTCACCAATAAACCGATTAAGTCGTCCAATCAAAAACTGTGATTATGTAACACTAACGTCTTACGAAAAAGTGTATAATCACCTTGGGATTACGATCTACATACGTCTCACGCATAGTAAAAAACATCTACAAGCGTTTTTACAAATTGGATGGCAATAACTTATTTAAAAGGGTATAATTATCTGTTGTGACAAATATGTACGAAGAAGCATGCATACATCTTCGTATAATAGATTTTAATAAAAACTTTACTCAATTAAGTTATTTATTACGGTATCACATATTTTCTTTACATCTAATGCATAAATAGTGTTACCTTTTAAAATTAACGATTCAACGTGTTTCCAAATATAAAGATTAAAGAATGGTCAAAAATGTGTACAAAGAGGCAATTTAAAAAAAAACTTTAATAATGACACTGTAGTGACATGCCATGGTTCACGGTAACTCCAATCGAACGCACAAAGAAGCGGAGAATCAGGTCAGCGCGAAGCGTATTAAAAACCTAAAATCTTTAGGAAAATCCTCCTTAAACTTCTCTTATAGTTTGTTCTAGTGGATGAGCCGTACTTCCCATGAGTCCATAACGTCTAGTTTTAACCATTCAAAACAAAACTTTAATTTTGAAATCAAATTATGAACTATAAACAGTCCATAATAAATCTGATTTCATAATAATTAGTCATGTTTTTATTTATTTTTGAAAAACCTTTTTATTTTCTCACAAGTCTAATACTTAAAATAAAAATAATATAAACATAAAACTAATTCACATAACAATTATTCAAATAACAACACTTAACAATTAAGTCATGCAAATATCAATATATGATCCTAATTATCTAATAATTAAAACATGCATATATTCATATAAGGCTCATTCGTCCTAAATACTCCGGCCACATCCATCGACATAATCAATTGCGTAAGCTTTATACAAATATACACCACATAGCACATAAAATTTCAAACAACTTTTAGGCCCCACTAGTACATGGCCAAAGTCTTCCCTAGCTTTTAAAGTCGTGGATCGAAACCACATAAATTTAATGTCTATGTTTTAATTCTTGATCATCATATTTGCATAAAAATTCTTTAACAATTAACAAGATTAATATCACATATCACTCCATGATAAATTGCATGTATTTATCATGGAAGCCAAATTAACAATTAATTTAAACATAAAACCGATCAATTTACAATTTAAACATATTAAGTTTTATCTATAAAATTGCATACAACCTAGTATTCGTCTAATTAATTTTATAACCAATAAAGATTGAATCTTGATGCCTAAAGATCGAATCTTGATGCATAAAACGCCCAAAAAGCTTTAAAAATTAATTAAGAACCCTAATTTGTCTAATTTTATTTACTTGTAATTACAAATTCTACACGTTGGCTTGTGATGCCAATGTTAGGATTTTAGATCTAATTAACAATTAAACATATCACGAGTACGCAGCAGAAAGATCAAACACGTATAGAACTTATAATCAACAAGGGATTGAAGATGTATACCTTTTAGCAAGATATGTTACACTGCTTTAGCAATAAACGTTACACCGTATTCAATATACACGTGTGTATAACACCACGCGAAACCACCAAGGATCAAAAGATAATCCCTCTAAGTATTCACACACAATACATTCTTAGCAAACAACGTGTATGCTAGTACTAGTAGTGTTATAACCAAACGATCACCTTTTCATCTTTGAATCAATCAACATACGAAACACCTTCTTCTTAGTTTAATCACAATAAAAACCCTAGAGGGTTGTTTGTTCGATGCATAACAAAGAGGGGAGAAAAACTAAAAACCTTAAAAAGGTTTTGGTTCGGTCGACTAGGAGAAAAAGCAAGAGAGATTAGGGATTGAAGTTATGAGCTCTCAAGGACCCTAAGACCTCCTTATATACTCCTCTCAACTTGGCTTGCAAGCAAAGTCCCTCACCTCCTCATGAGGAGGTGGTTCGACCGACTATAAGGAAAGAGTGGGAAAAACCAAATTTTCCTTTTTCCCAGTTTTGCATATTAGTCCTTTAACTATTAACAACTAATATCTATTCTTGTTATACTTTTAACGATCGTTTGTTAAACACTAATTAATATATTACATTAATATATTAAATACGTTGTTCTACATATTAATGTGTGCGTCCCCTTATTCTCGAATAAATTCCGAACATATATAATTTATATTTTTTCATAATCCAACACCTAGTACGATTAAACAGCATCACCTTAGCCACGCGTGATGATGTGATTTATGTATTGTTTTGGTGGTTACCACCATCTTTGAGAAGCAAAAAACTAGCACGACACAATCCTACCACTAAGCATGTGCTATGGCCTGTTGGAAAGTGGGAGTCGAATACGCATATTATACGACTAGAAATATGTGAGCCTACTAGGGGCAAACACGTAACACACGAAGAGTACATTTATTAAACATTTAATATATATTTACTTATTATTAAAGGTTTAATATGCTTCACGTAATAGTTTTAAATAAGCGTTAGTTACCGTTATATTTTATAACTAACTTAACGAATATTTAAATATGAACCGAAGGGACTAAAAGTGACAAAACCGAAACCTCTAGGACCTCCCAAAAGTGGCAAATTTTTTAGAGGATTCTAGAATGGTTTTGAAATCAATTTTGGGATAATACTTTGTGTTATGAGATAAGGAGTAGGAATTGTGATAAGCTAAGAATTTGAAGGTTATATTCATGGCTTCCTAGTTTATCTACAACTAGGGTTGAGGTGCTATATAAATACCTCATCCCTTTCCCTCTTGGTAAATTCATTCACTCGTTCCATACAAGATTCCATACGATGCAAATATATAATCACAATACCAAATTCCATTTCTTTTCCCTTGTACACGACAAGCAGAAAGATAAACACATTCCTATATCTTATCTAATACTACTATATAAAACATTTATAATGTGGGACCCATTAAAAATTAAGATAAGGAGGTGCAATCTTGACCATCCATCTTATTTTTGGAAATCACATCAAAAAGTGACATGTGTCACATTTGATTTAAAAAATCACCTTTATTTTCAAATTGAAATATCTTTTTATCAATTTAATTTTATTATGATCTAATTTCACTATATTTTTTAAAATTTTGTGCTCTTTAATTCAACATACATTTTGTTATATTTTATAATTTTTTTATTTTTTACATTTTTAGTGGGTTTATTTTATGTTGATTTATACTTTTTACAACTTTAACCTTAATTAAATATAAACTTGATACGTTAAAACTATATACTTTCGGAGAGTGTGTTGTCTCTTTACATGCGAGAATGATGATGTTAATATGGTGTTGCGGGAAAGCTACGGGAAACCCAAACGAACACATACAACGAACACATACATTTAAAGTGTTGTGAAACGAAATTACTAAGCGGGTAGGAAATTGCGTAAAGAGTTGAGTTAGTAAATTTTCTATTACCGCCGCTATGCGCGGGTAACCAACTAGTATTTTATTACGCATGCATGAATGCAAGATCTAATATATCATATAACCTACTGACTGAATTTGGCATATGTATCAATTGACTCCACATTAATAAAACAAATGACATGTAGTCCAAATGGTTGTGGTGTTCTCTTATATTCCCACAGACCCAGGTTTGAGTCCTGTGGTTGTCTGTTTTGTGTTTTTCTTCTTTTTGTTTCTTTGTTCGATCCAAACGCATACCACTTAGGTATTTGGATCGGATCTAGAACAAGTATTAAACACGGGTTGTTTGGTTTTCGATTCAAGTAATTAAGCATACACCATCGGTGTTTGGAGCTCGTGAAGTTACGACTAACATTGTTGCGTACTTGTTCGACGTGTTGTGTATGCAACCATAGAGGTGATAATTTAATCACTCGTTTCAAGATCAAGATTCTCGTTTAATTGACTTAGTCATTAAACAAAGGTTAGTGTTTCTTATTTACTTATGTGTGTTAATTCTTGATATCAAACTAGGTCCATCTACTACGTACTCGTAGTAAATGGTTTACCTAGTTATTACATACCAATAGTGGCATCGCGAGCCACCTCGTTTGATGTTATGGGTTACACACTTAATAAAAAAACGCTAGATTCACTTAGGGCAATCTTTTATTTATTGTTTTGACTGAAAATTATGGCAATAATATGCATTTCTTGCCATAAAGAAAAAATAAAATCAAGAATCTTGATAATATTACAAGTTAATATAGATTAAAAGGAATAGATCCATAATTAAACGTTAATTAAGTTTTTTAATTTTCTATTCTTTTTCCGGTCTTAAGACTCACGCAATCATACTATATGATGGATGTGACGATCTAGGTACTGAGCTGAAAACCTAGTGAGAGTCTTCTGGTTCTCTATTTAGGGAAGACTCACTTAGAGAACTCGGAGTATTATATGATTTACTACTTTCGATATAGAGTATGTCTTCACCTCATCCCTTCATTCTGTCTGTTTATGTGCTTTTGTGTTTATACTCCTTGCGACTTATGACTATATGCAAATTATTTTATGAAACTCTAAACGGACTAATACTTAAAGAGAAACTTAGTTTAAAATTTTTCTGTTATAATTACTCATATAATTATTGATCCTTGTGACCTGCTATGTGTTATGTGTTAAAATTGTTTTTATGAAAAGTAATACGGACATTAAACTATGAAATTTGTTTTCTTAGAAATTTATAGTTTTTATGCTTTTATCATATGATGAATCACTACTGTACCATGGCTTAGTTGACCATGGCTTTAGTGAAATTCTAGGGTTAAATTGATCTTTAATCTTTTCTCGCGCCACTACATGGTTCGGCATATGAGGCAATTATTAGAAGAACTTGTGTTTTTGAACACATGTAGAAGTACAATATAGGGTTCAATCAATTTGTAATGTTTCTCGCGTATTAGCACATATAAAAACTATGTTAACAAAGGGTTTTCTTAACAACTAAATACATCATTAGTCAATTGGAAAATCGGCTCACCCATTGTGAACAAACTATAAGAGAGGTATAAGGCGGAGCGTTTTCCTTCCCTAAAGAAGTTGGGTTTTTAATAGGCTTTGCACTGACCCGCTTCTCCGCTTCTTTGTGCGTTCAAATGGAGCCACCGAGAACTTTTGATGTGATGATTAAAATAATTAAAAGTTAACAAAATGTTTTCTTAACTAGTGCTACAAAGATGTTTTGCATGCTTCTTTGTACACGATTTTGTCACATACTTTTATAAAACTTATGTGTATACCCCTATGTAAAATTTTAAGTCAATGCCAACCAAACTAAGAACACATGCATTTGGTTTGATTTCTCTAGTCAGACCTCAGGGTCTCTCCAACCCATGGCGAATTTTTTTCATAGGTCAGACCTATTTTAATTTTTGCACGTTCTTTTTTGGTGGACTTAAATCGAGTTACCTGGTCAGACCTCGAACCCGAGGCATAAGATGAGACAAAACATGTACATGAATTACTATATGATTTACTAAAGTTATGTGTCTCATAAATCTAAGAGTTGCATTAACAATGCAATTAACGCTCGTCGCTTACCTCTTGCCCCCACTTGTTTATGTGCTGGTCAGACCTCCGGTAATAAGTAGGAGGTGAAGTTGAATCTTAGTCATATTAGTAATTAATTGGGAATGAAGAACAATAAAATAACATACATGAAGAGAGAAAGAGAGGTGGTTTTAGAGAGAGAGTTGTTGGATGAACATTTTAGAGAGAGAAAGAAACATGAAAGGAAACTTGTATTATGTGTGTGAAATAATGAATAACCAACACCCTCTCCAAGGCATGGAGAGGGTATTTATACTACTATAGTGGCCGGCCATGGAGAGCATGTCGGCTTTCCATGGGCCTTTTGGCCCAATTAGATTAATATCATTACATTTGACTAACTACGGGCTTTGACTAATTATTATTGGAAGCAGTGTTGCAAAAATCGGCCTAGGCGGCCGATTAATCGGCGCCTAGGCGGTAATTAACCACCTTGATTTTCGCTAATCGGCCTTATTAATCGTTTTGGTCAAAAATCGGTCAACATACCGATTAATCGGATAAAAATCGTGAGAGAATTTCACGCATGTAAGCAGGAAGAAGGACAGTCTGTAAGCTCTTGCGTTCTCAAAATAAAAAGTTATATGGATAATTTGGAACATCTCGGTCATGCCATGACTCAAAACCTTGTAGTGAGCCTCATCTTGGTCTCTCTGCAAAAGGAATATGACAGCTTTGTGCAAAACTATAATATGCAAGACATGGGGAAGACGATAAATGAGTTGCATGCCATGCTTAAGCTACATGAGCAAACTCTACCAAAGAAAGATGCACCTGCACTTCATGTATTTAGAGCAGGCAAGGTCCAAAAGAAAAAACACAAAAATAAGAAACCGCAATTGGCTGCTAGGGGAAACAATCATGGGAAAGGGAAGTCTAAGTTTGCTTATGCTCCTAAGCCTAAGATTCCCCCTCCACTAAAGAAGGATAATCCAGCAAAGGACGTGATCTGTCATCAGTGCGGTGACGTAGGTCATTAGAAGCGGAACTGTCCCCAATATCTTGTCGAGTTGCTGAAGAACAAGAAGCTATCTCAAGGAGCTAGCACTTCAGGTATCTTCACCACAGAACTCTATACTTTTCCTAATAATACTTGGGTTTATAATACAGGTTATGGTACTCACATCTGTATAACTACTCAGGGTCTCAAGGGAAGTAGGAAGCTGATGCCAGGAGCTTTGAGTTTATACGTGGGCGATGGTCATCATGCAGCCGTTGAAGCTATTGGATCTTATCACTTGTGTCTCCCTAGTGGACTAGTTTTAGTTTTATACAATTGTCATTATGCTCCCTCTATCACTAGAGGAATCATTTCAGCTTCCCGTTTGTATGACGATGGTTTTATTAACCGTTTTGATGAGAATAATACAATTTCAGTTTCTAGGAATAATGTTGTTTATTTTAGTGATATTCCAAGGAATGGTATCTATGAAATTAATTTGTCTAATTCTAATACAAATGATTATTCTATATATGTTGTTAGCAACAAACGAGCCAAGACTAACTTCGGCTCAACTCTCTTGTGGCACTGTCATGTTAAACACAATAGCAAGAAACGTGTAGAGAAGTTGCAACATGATAGACTAGAAAGATGGCAATCAGTCTTTTGATAAATGCGTTTCATGCATGTCTAGAAAGATGGCAAGAAATCCTTATACACATAAAGTGGAAAGGTCTAAAGATCTACTTGGTTTAATACGTACCGATGTTTGTGGACCATTTAGAACTGTGTCAAAACAAGGAGCGAGCTACTTTGTTACTTTCACTAACGAATTTAGTCGTTATGGTTATGTTTAATTGCTGAAACATAAACATGAAGTATTTGAACTTTTAAAGTGTTTCAAAAGGAAGTAAAGAACCAACTCTGGAAGACCCTTAGATCACTACGTTTTGATCGTGGAGGCGAATATATGAGTCAAGAGTTTTTGGATCATCTAAAAGAGCATAGGATTATTGCCCATCGCACTCCTCCTTATACGCCACAACATAATGGTGTGTCTGAGAGGAGAAATAGAACCCTACTAGATATGGTTCGCTCCATGATGAGTCAAACAACTCTTCCAAAGTCCTTTTGGGATTATGACCTTGAGTCTGTTACACGCATTCTCAACATGGTTTTAACTAAGAAGATTGAAAAGACACCATATGAAATATGGCATGGGCAAGCCCTAAGCTGTCTTACTTAAAGGTCTGGGGTTGTGAGGCACTTGTTAAGCGAGATACTCTTACCAAACCTGACAAACTGGAACCCAGATCTATTAAGTGTATCTTTATAGGATACCCAAAGGAAAAAATAGGTTATTCTTTCTACTACCCACCTGAGAACAAAATATTTGTTGCTCGGAATGCTGAATTCCTTAAGAATAGTCTTATGACTCAAGAAGCAAGTGGGAGTCTAGAAGATCTTGAAATAATTCAAGAAGAAGATACGCATCCTTCTGAAAACACTAGCTTAGATCATGATGAGGATGATTAAGAAATTGATGAACCTCAAAGTGATATCAATCCCATTTGTAGGTCCACAAGGACACGACGTGCCCCAGATCGCATGTGCTTATACATCGATGCTGAGGAGCATGAGTTAGGGGATCATAATGAACTCGCTAACTACAAAGCTGCATTATTAGATCCTGAATCTGAAAAATGGCTAGATGTTATGAACGTGGAAATGCAATCCATGAAAGACAATGAAGCATGGGACTTAGTTGATCTTCCTCCTGCTGGTAAAATAGTTGGCAGTGAATGGCTCTTCAAAAAGAAGACTAACATGGATGGTGCTGTAAACACCTATAAAGCTCGTCTAGTAGTGAAGGGCTTCACTCAAACCTACGGGGTAGATTATGAAGAAACCTTCTCTCCTGTTGCAGACATTGGAGCTATTAGGATTCTTGTACCCATAGCTGCGTTTTATGACTATAAGATTTGGCAAATGGTTGTCAAAACTGCTTTCCTTAATGGACATCTTTTCGAAGAAGTCTATATGGTGCAACTTGAAGGTTTTATCAATCTAAAGTATCCAAACCGAGTATGCAAGCTAAAGCATTCCATTTATGGACTTTAGCAAGCATCAAGGCAATGGAATAAATGATTTGATGATGAAATTAAAAAATTTGGATTCACTCAAAATCGTGATGAGCCATATGTATATAAGAAAGCTAGTGGGAGTAATGTTACTTTCCTGATCTTATATATCGATGATATATTAATTATGGGAAATCACATTCCAATGTTACAAGATGTAAAATCCTACCTTGGAAGGTCTTTTGCTATGAAAGATCTAGGGGAAGCTGCATATATTCTTGGAATCAAGATCTATAGAGATAGATCAAAGCGGTTAATAGGTTTGTGTCAAAGTGCTTATATTGATATAATATTAAAAAGGTTTTACATGGATAATTCCAAACATGGAAGTATCCCCATGCAAGAAAAGCTAAAATTGAGTAAATCTCAAGGTGCTTCAACACCTGCTGAGGTGAAGCGCATGCAAAATATACCATATGCCTCAGCTGTGGGATCTATTATGTATGCTGTGAGATGCACACGCCCTGATGTTGTGTTCGCTCAAAACATAACAAGCCGATTTCAACGGAATCCAGGTGATCTTCACTGGACTACTGTTAAGAACATTCTAATGTATCTTCGCAATACTAAAGATATGTTTCTTATTTATGGTAGTGATATAAAATGAGAGCTTAAGGTTTCTTGCTACACTGATGCTGGATATCTGACAGATGCTGATGACCTCAAGTCTCAGACTAGATATGTGTTCATTTTAAATAGAGGTGTTGTAGACAGGAAAAGTATAAAGCAAGGCATCTTCACAACTTCATCTGTAGAAGCTGAGTATATAGCTGCTTACGATACCTCAAAAGAGGCGGTCAGGATTAGGAAATTCATTTCTGGACTTTGTGTTGTTCCCATAAATGAAGAACCTATAATGATGTATTGCGACAATACCAGAGCAATTTCTATAGCTAATGAATCAGAAATCAATAAAGGTGCTAGACATTATCGTGCCCAAGTTCATTACCTTCATGAAGTTTTTGAATTGGGCGACGTTAAGATAGAAAAAGTTCACACAGATGACAAATTAGCTAACCCTTTTACTAAGGCGTTACCTTTGGCTAAGCATTCAGAACATACTTAGAATATAGGAATTCTTCCAGCTAGTAGTCTCATGTAAATCTGTGTTCTATTAGTATTTGGATAATTGGGATTGTAAAACAATTTTTATTTTCTGATGAATAAAGATACTCGGTGTTTATTTCTCATTCATATAATAATTGTTATCATGTATTTGCATGTTTAATCCGTGAATGATACCATCATTCTAAATATGTCCATTGTCGGTTAACAATATGGGAATATTGTTACATAAGGCAAATGTGAGTATTGGTTGTATTATTTGAATATATGGATTGTTCCCGCCAAAATCATATGTTATTCACAAGGGATGCATATTGGACACCCCAAACTTCAAATATTTACTTTTGGATCCTTGTCATGAGTAAGATATCAAAAATGGTTAAATAAGTCATCCTTAGACTTGAGATGCAAGCTAGTTCTGTATGTGTGGATATCACTTTTTGATTATAAGTCAAACGCTATCCTGAAAAAGGTAGTCATAAAGGCTATTTTTGGAAGTGATGTGAAGCAGCATCCACAACACTTGTATTCAATAAAGAATTTGTTCCTCCACTTGATATGTGCAGAATGATACCATGGGCCCTCTCCAGAATTAATCAGATAATTGTATGGCCGTGTCCGTAACCCAAAGTGTAATTTAATATGATCATAATTACATTTAGTATATCTTAGTAACTTTTATAACGAGAAACCTGAAATAGTTAAACTATATGAAAGAGAATAGCATCCTTATCCGTAGGTTTAACAGAAATCTGTCAACAAAAGGATATGGAACAAGAATTACATAACCATTGAGCAGAGAGACTTTCTTGAAACAATCAACTAAGTATTTCTAGTTTATAGGCAATGCTATTGTGTAGCAAACATCCATTACTGGTATAAATGAAGTATGCTACTCCTACTCCCAAGTGGGAGCTGTTAGAGAGTGGGAGTCCGATACGCATGTTATACGACCAGAAAATCATGAATCCTACTTGGGCACACACGTTAAGACACGAAGATTACGTTTAACAATATACATGATATAATATAAATAACTATATATATATATATATATATATATATATATATATATATATATATATATATATATATATATTAGTAAGGATTTAATATGCTTCACGTAATAATTTAAATAACCGTTAGTTACTGTTATATTTTATAACTAACTTAACGACAATTTAAATTTGAACCGAAAGGACTAAAATTGACAAAACCCGAACCCTAAGGGTTCTTCCAAAGTGGCCGGCCCCTAGGTGGCTCTATAATGGTTTTGGGATTCAATTTTAGGGATAAGGGAAGAGGTGGTGTTTTAGGATAATGATTAAGAGGTTTCCTAGTTTATCTAGGACTAGGGTTAGGTGCCTATATAAACACCTACACCTAACCTCATTATTCATTCATCCACATCAAAAAAACCCACAAGATCATGCTCACTCTCCCCTAAATCCTTTAACCGAATTTCCCACTTAGGGTTTTTGGTTCTCCTTTTCTTCCCTAGCCGAATTTGGTAAAACCCTCAAAGGGTTTTCGGTGGTTTTTGTTCTCCCCTATTCGACAACATAAAACCCTCTTCTAGGGTGTTCCACGGTGATCCTTGTTCTCCAAGAGTTCGACAACAACAAACCCGAATTAGGGCTTTTGGTTCATCGGTTTTCCTTCAACCGAATTTGATATAAACCCTAATTAGGGTTTCAGATTTTCGATTCAAACATACAAGGGTTATTTGGTTTTCGGTTCATGTAATTAAGAATACACGATCAGTGTTTGGAGCTTATGAAGTTACGACTAGCATTGTTGCGTACTTGTTCGACGTGTTGTGTATGCAACCATAGAGGTGATAATTTAATCACTTGTTTCAAGATCAAGATCTCGTTTAATTAACTTTGTCATTAAATAAAGGTTGGTGTTTCTTATTTATATATGTGGTTAATTCTTGATATCAAACTAGGTCCACTCCGTTGCATACTCATAGTAATTGGTTTACCTAGTTATTAAATCCCAACACTTTCTATATGCCTTCTTCAAGTACTGGTTCGGTAGTTAGTGAGGTTCATAGACAAGTAATTGATAGGTCACTTATGGTTAATATGAAATTATTTTGTAGGCAAAGTCTAAGAGAAAATGCTAGTAGCGTATAGGATGTTTAACTCAACTAGGTAAAGTCCATACACTCATAATAGTTCCAAGACAAGCCCATCAAAGTTGATGACTTATAATAACCTGCCTGGGAAGCAACTTCTGAGGCCAGTCATCAAAGACTCGAGAACACGCACAATATCTAGAGTGAGATTCCATCCCGTAGGACATAACAACAAACAACACATGTCACTACCTCATTCGACTACGAGGTGGTGTCATGAACGGTGCGTTGAGCACATGCAGACGTTCATGTACAACATAAAAAAGTCAAGGATGGCACACCACGTATCATCCTTGCCTTCTCCCTTGGATGTCCAACATGCTAATCATCCTGAACCCTCGGATCACAATCATGTTTTGCACAAAACCCTAAATGTGTCCCTATAAATACAAGACCATTTCAACGGTGATGGTCCCAGGCTAACTAAGGCTACTTCATATTCTCTTACCTAGAGAACAAGGCTAGTCACAACAACATACTCCGTATTCTCCTTGAGAACACAGAGCACACTCTAGTCACCATCGTGAGTGTTACCCCTGTTGGATTTTTACAACTTTTAACCATTAAAATCACGAGTACGCAACGGAAAGTAAACATGTATAGAATAACATGGTTAACAAGAGATAAGAAGGTGTGTACCTTTTAGCAATAAACGAACCACCATCCTGAATATACGCGTATGTATAACACCACGCGAAACCACTAGGATCAAAAGTATCATCCCTCTACTTCAACACACACAATACGTTCTTAGCAAACAACGAAGTATGCTAGTACTAGTAGTGTTTAACCAAACGATATCCTTCGTTCTTGAATCAATCAACATACGAACAAAACCACCACGATTTTGGTATTTGATCACAAAACAAAACCCTAAAGGGTGTTTGATTT
The DNA here is from genome assembly GCA_026074375.1 of Tanacetum coccineum. NCBI lineage: Eukaryota > Viridiplantae > Streptophyta > Magnoliopsida > Asterales > Asteraceae > Tanacetum > Tanacetum coccineum. The sequence continues at coordinate 82,779 of BQNB010000388.1, read as the reverse complement.
GATCACACGACACAAGGAGAAAAACAAAAACCCTTTGTGGGTTTTGGGAATCGATCAAACAAAAGGGAGAGCACCAAGGGATTTTAGGGTTTAGGTAATTCAAGTTATGAAACAATGAAAGCCTTAGACCTCTATTTATAATCCTCTTAACTTGGCATGCAAGCAAACTCTCCCAATCCCTATGGAATTGGGGTTTGGTCGACTAGGAAAGAAAAGGGGCAAACCGTAACCTTCCACTCTTCGGTTTTTGCATATTAATCCTTCACGTTTAACATTTAATCATTTAACTAATATATATATTTAACGATCGTTTGTTAAATCACTAATTAATATATTACTTTAATATATTAATCGTTGTTCTACATATTAACGTGTGCGTCCCCGTAGGCTCAAATAGATTTCTGGACATATATTATTGTATACGTGGACATATTCCAATAGCTCCTACTTATACATGTATAAATAATATAATAACATTGGTTAGCGTCTAGCAACACGCCAATGCTCCTAGAAATATTTGAGTGTGGTTTCATAAAGACACGGATAAATGACTTATGAATTTACAATCCCTTTGTTTCAAATACTGTGTTAAAAATGGATATGGATGAAGGTCATTCCATTATTTAACGATTCTGTTTCTCATATATGTAACTAATCAAGATTATTGAAAATCAATGAGACATATCTACATGAGTTTTTGGGTACAGCCATACACACATCTGATTAATTCTACGAGGGGCCTAGTGGCATCATTCTTCAACTATTGAAGGAACAAATTCTTTATTGACTACAAGTGTCTAGTCACCATGCTTCAAAATCACTTCTGAAATAGCCCTTATTAGTCACCTTTTTCAGGATAACTAAACTAGATCATGAAGGATTATTCACACATGAAGACCTACTTGCATCGTAAGTATAATGATTTAGTAAATAAAATCACTTACACGATTTACTTAATGATGACGATCTATAAAGTAATATTCTTGTTAGGTGGGGAAATCCAATATTTATCTTATGAATATTATGCGAGTTTGGTGGACACATCCTTAATATCTAATATATCACCAATCACTCAGATGTGTATTAATTTAATAATATTCCCATACTGTTAACCGACAATGGATTAATTTAGAATAATGAATATTATTCATGGATTTAAACATGCAAATATAGGACACAATTTATAATAAAAATAACAAAAATACCAAGTATCATTATCATAAAATAAATTGTTTAAACATCCTTTATCCAAATACTAAAACACAGATCTACATGAAACTACTAGCTAAACGAAGTCCTATGCTCCTAGCATGTTGAGTAAGCTTTCCTTTAGGTAAAGCCTTCGTAAAAGGATCAGCTAGATTATCATCTGTGTGAACTTTAAGAAGATTTATTTTGCCCAGTTCAATACACTCGCGAACATAATGGTATCTTCTATGATAGTGTCTGGCGCCTTTCTGAACCCCTGGTTCGTTAGCAATAAAAAGCGTGGCAGAATTATTGCAAAACATCTTAATCGGTTCGTTTATTGTTGGTACTATACCAAGCCCTAAAATAAACTTCCTAATCCAAACAGGTTCCATTGCAGCTTTTGAAGCAGCAATATATTCATCTTCTATAGCAGACAATGCGGTAGTACTTTGCTTGGAGCTTTTCCAGTCCATCCCGCCTCCGTCCAAAACGAAAACATATCCTGTCTAAGACTTGATATCGTCTCTGCCAGTTTCAAATCCAGCATCATAGTAGCAATCAACTCAAAGTTTAGCTTCTGGATTTCCTCCATAAACCAAAAACATATCTTTTATATTCTTAAATACTTAAGAATATTTTTCACAGCAGTCTAGTGAGGTTCACCAGGAATCTGTTGGAAATGGCTTGTTATATTTTGCACGAACGTAACATCAGGTCTAGTGCATCTAACTGCATACATAATGGATCCCACAGCAGAAGCATAAGGTACATTTTGCATACACTTCACCTTTTCAGGTGTTGAAGCACCTTGTGTTTTGTTCAAGTCAAGTCTTTCTTGCACGGGGATATGACCACGTTTGGAATTATCCATCCTATATCTCTTCAAGATCTTATCCATGTAAGCACTTTGACTAAGTCCAATCAATCGCTTTGACCTATCTCTATAGATTTTGATTCCAAGAATAAATGCTGATTCCCCTAAATCTTTCATAGCAAAACACTTTCCAAGATAATCCTTTACACTTTGTAAACTTAGAATGTGATTTCCCATGATAATTATGTCATCAACATATAAGATGATGAATGTAACATTACTCCCACTAGACTTTTGATATACACACGGTTCATCAAGATTTTGAGCAAAACCAAATTTATTGATTTTCTTATCAAATCTTTTATTCCAGCTTCTTGATGCTTGCTTAAGACCATAAATGGATCTTTGAAGCTTGCATACTTTTCTAGGATGTTTAGGATTAACAAAACCTTCAGGTTGTACCATATAAATGTCTTCATCAAGATAACCATTTAAGAAGGTAGTTTTGACATCTATTTGCCATATCTTATAATCATAGAACACCGCTATAGATATGAGAATCCTAATAGCTCTAATGTCAGCCACGGGTGAGAACATTTCTTCATAATCAACCCCGTAGAGTTGAGTATAACCCTTTGCTACAATACGAGCTTTATAGGTGTGTACAATTCCATCCATGTCAATCTTTTTCTTAAAAATCCACTTACTCCCAACACTCTTACAATTAGGAGGAAGATCGACCAAGACCCATACATTATTGTCTATCTTGGATTGCATTTCCGCATTCATAGCATCGAGCCACTTATTAGATTCTGGATCTAACATTACAGCTTTATAGCTAGTGGGTTCATTAAGATCCCCAAGACTATGCTCATCCGCCTCTACATTTAGACATAAGCGAGTTGGAGCTCGATGTGTGCTTTCAGACCTATGAATTGGAATCACTTCCTGTTGAGGTAGTTCGAAACCTTCAACCTCCATAGGAATTTCGCTAGTGATTTCAGAAGGTGATGTATCTTCATCTTGAATGTCTTTAAGATCTATGGCCCTCCCACTGACTTCTTGAGTTATGAGACTTTTCTAAAAGAACTCAGCATACCTTGCAACAACAATTTTGTTTTCAGGTAGGAAGTTGAAATAGTAACCCATTATTTCTTTTGGGTATCCTATAAAGATACACTTAACAGATCTTTATTGTAGTTTGCCAGGCGTATCCCGCTTCACAAGTGACTCACATCTTCAGACCTTTAAGTAAGACAAATTTGAAACTTTTCCAAACCATAATTCATATGGTGTCTTATCAACCTTTTTGGTTGGAACCATATTGAGAATGCATGTTGCAGACTCTAAAGCATAATCCCAAAAGGATAACGGCAGAGTTGTAAGATTCATCATAGATCGAACCCTGTCTAACAAAGTACGATTTCTCCTTTCAAACATGCCATTGTGTTGTGGTGTGTATGGAGGAGTAAGCTGTTGGACAATTCCACAAGCTTTAAGATAATCTTTATACTCTTGGCTTATGTATTCGCCGCCTCGATCTGATCGAAGAGCCTTGATTGTCTTCCCAAGTTGATTTTCCACTTCATTCTTAAACACTTTGAATGTTTCAAAGACCTTATGTTTATGTTTAAGTAGATAAACATAACCATAAAGACTATAATCATCCGTGAATGTAATGAAGTAGCTAGCACCTTGTCTTGACACATGTCTAAGTGGACCACATACATCAGTATGTATTATTCCAAGAAGATCAGTTGCCTTTTCGGTACGATGCAGAAAGGGTTTTCTTGTCATCTTGCCTGATAAACAAGACATGCATTGATCAAATGACTCATTATATGTTGATTTTAAAAGCCCTTCTTGTTGCAGATTTTCAATATGCTTTTTGCTTATATGAGCAAGACGATAGTGCCATAGATAAGTAGAGTCCAAGTTATGCTTGTCTCTTTTATTGCTAACATTATAAATAGAATTAACATTTGGTACAAGATTATACATATCAATTTCATAAATACCATCATGTGGAATAACATTAAAATAAAGAACATCATTCTTAGAAACTGAAATTCCATAATTCGTAAAACACTAGACAAATCCATTTTCAACCAAACGATGAACTGAAACAACACTGTAGGAAACTATAAGGGGGGTTGAATAGTTTACTGGTTAATTCGTCGTTTTAAAACTTTGCTTAGAAAATTGTTAGATTCGAGTTATATGTCAATCAATCAACAATATGAATCAAAACTAAAATATCTAATATAATGAACTAAGTAAGCAATAACAATAAAGAGATAGAGAAAGAAACGATCAAACCAAGACACCAAGATTTATAGTGGTTTGGCAACAAAGCACCTCTTCGTTCCTACTCCACTCCCCGAGTACTCCATTCGAGATTTCACTATGTCAACAAGCTCCCGTTAGGCGGAGAAAATCGTTTACACGTCGCTTACTTTCTTTTCCGACACTAAGCTGGATGTCGAGTCCTAATCTTAGCTAGAACCAATCTAAGACTTTACAAAGTCTTTATACACTCACAAGATATATACCCTTGGATTGACACACAATCCAAATCACACCAATACA